>BQNB010122435.1:0-10351 GCA_026074375.1 Tanacetum coccineum
GCTTAGAGAGTATTAAATGATTCCTTAATAACTTCACCAACCAGCCTAATGAGACTAATATGAATGACCTTGAGTCCGATGATGAATCGGTTGACACACCCCTTGTTTCTCCCCTTCCTTATTCAAATAATGATTCGGATAACGGTGAAGTGCTTAATGAATTTATTGAGTACCAGAATGTTGGAATGCTACGCCGAGAAAATGAAATTAATAGTTTCGATAGGGATGACTTGGCATTCTAATTTATGATCAAATTTTGGATGTTTGTCGCCTACTTTGACCCCTTTTAACCAATAAACATCATTACGCATAAAGCCTACAGCACTATAATGGTAGAAGAATTAGAGAGTATAGGAAAAAACTTAGTAGCCATTGTTAGGGACGTCTACGTGTTTATAGGCAACTTCACCTACATCATGGATTTTGTGATCTTAGAAGACATAGGATAGTTTATTCTAATAGATAAAGATGAAGTCGTGATGGTCAAACCCTTTAGGAAAACTGATTGAATTTCTTGATTACCCCTTTTTAAATATATATAAATATAAATATAAAATACTTATAAATATATAAATATAAGGATAAGAATCAAAAATCTCTCAATGTAGTAAACCGGAAGTATGATTCCTGGGTCGTTAACCCCAACGAGGAATGCAATTAAAAGTTGAGAATCGTTTTGAAAATAGATGCTTGAATGGAACAGAATTTAGATTGGTTATCTAAAACTACATGAAAATTAAGGCAAACACTTAATTAAGGCAAGACTATTTTAAACTTAAAAACGCAAAACAAGGATCCTAAAAAGCGACTTAAAAACTAGCTAAGGAAAATAATAACCCTAAACATGCAAATTTAGTTTCTAAACCTCTAAAATAACAAAAGAAAATTTTCTAAAAAAGATTTATATTTTTTTGACTTTTTTATAATTTTTTATGAATTAAAAACCTATTTAATCAATTAAAATTCTAGAAAATAACAAATTAACTCCTAAAAAATTCTAAAAAATGATTTTCTACTTTAAAAAAGTCTAAAATATCATAAAAACTCAGAAAAATATTTTTCACTACCTTTTATAAGTAAAAACTATTTCCTAGAATTAATTTAAAAAGCTAAAAACGAAATTTAAAATCTAAAAATGATGAAAAAGATTTTAAACTTTGTAAACCTAAAACTATTTATTCTAAATCTAAAAACTATTTTTTTGTATTTTTCTGAATTAATTTACTATTTTTAAATCATTTTCTAAATTTTTAAACTTCGAAAAATAAAGAAAAATAACAAATAAAGGGGGAAAAAACTAAAAAATTGCAGGAAAGTCCTAAAAGCTACAAAGATCCTAGGAGAAATAAGCTGGTTAAGCCAGCTTATCGAATAAGCTCTAAAAAGCTAGAAATAAGCTACGAATTGGCTTAATAAAAAAAGAGTGAAAATGTGTATAAGTATTTGATTGTGCAAAGATAAACCAAAAAAGACCCAAGGGCGAGTGGTAGTGAGTGTTGTGTAAAAAGCGTTTGGTTGAATTGGGGTAGAGGTCTCGGGTTCGAGTCCTGCTCACCATTGGCTTCCCCCAATTCCCAAATGTTTTTTACATGCCATTTTTTTTACAACTTTTTAGAAAACTTAAAAATAAGCACTTTTTACAAAAACACTTTTTTTATAAACCCCGAATGTTCCATCAAATAGTTGTTTGAATTTCGTGTGATTTCTCATTTCGGAAGATTTGTTGCTTTTAGAAGGAGGGAAAAAATTTGTTGATTATTTCGAATACAAGATCATCCCATGTGAGAATCGATCAGTGGAGGTCTTTTTTAAAGCCAAATTCCGGGCGGAACCCTCGAGGGAAAATGGGAAAAAGCTAAGCCTTAACCGATTTTGTACTCGGGAGACGTTCGGGATTTCATCGTAGAAGTGATCTTGTTGAAATAACGAATGTGAGCATGAGGGAAAAAACTTTACACCAAATCCAATTCCCCTAAATCAAATAACTTTCTCTCTCTCTTTGTCATGTCCATTTTTATTTTATTTTGAACAAGAGTAAGTAAAACCACATGCTTAAGCTCCTATAAATTGTTCGCGTAGTGATTTGGGTAACACAACGATGGAATCCTCGTAACCCTCGGTGGGTGCTTCAAGAAATTGAGGTCATAGTACGATTTATCAGGCCAGTGTTAATAACGGGAGGAGCTTGATTTTCAATTGGTTCCACAAGATTAAATGGTTCAACAAAAGTCGGTGGGACTTGTTGTTGTTGACGGTTAGAATTAGAGATTGAGGACGATTCTTTTTAGGGCGCATGCACTGATATAAATATAAAAGAAAAATTTATACTAAATTTTTTTTACCTTTTTTTTTTGATTTTTCAACAATGTATTCACAAATTTATTTTTATTAAAGGTCAATGAGATAAGTCACCTTGAAACCTAATAAATTCATCTGCTTCTCGGTAGCTCTTTAAAGAGAAAAACGCACAAAGAAGCGGAGGAGTAGGAAAGCGCGAAGCTATTAAAAACCTTTTCTCCTTTAGGGTCGTAGTTCGTTGGAACAACCCGACTTATACCCCTCTTAGATTTTGTTTCACTTTCAAAGGTGAACCGTACCTCGCCAGAGACACAACCCCTCTCCCCCCCCCCCCCCCGCCCCTGCCCCCCACCCTAAGACAATTTTTTTGATCTTTGGTTCGGGAACTTATTAATGATAATACTTTAATGGAAAGTATTATATTGATGCTGATTTTTATTTCTTTTTTATGGACAATGTTTTTAAATTTTTGATTTTTGATTTTTTTTTATATTATATATATACTAATAAATGAAAAATCTTTTTGTTTTTTTATATGAAAATAAACAAAATAACTTCATACGGAAGGATCTTCAAACACAAATTGTCAAACGGCTCAACAATCATAAACAATCCTCCCCGGCAACGGCGCCAAAAATTGATTGAATCTGATTATACCTTTTAAATATATATATAAATAAATATTAAATATACTTATAAATATATAATTATAAGGATATGATTCAAAAATCTCTCAATTGTAGTAAATTCGGAAGTATGATTCCCGGGTCGTTATTCCCAACGAGGAATGCAATTGAAAGTCGAGAGTCGTTTTGATAATCGATGCTTGAATGGAAGAAGTTTTAGATTGGTTTTCTAAAACTACTGAAATATTTTTAATTGCCAATTTAACTAAAAACATTTAAGGCACAAAAAATAAAACTTAAACACAAACCGAGAATCCTAAAACGCGACCTAAAAACTAGCTAAGTCAAATATTAACCCTAAAAATGCAAATTTGGTTTCTAAACCTCTAAAATAACAAAAGAAAATTTTCTAATAAAGATTTATATTTTTTTTGACTTTTTATAATTTTTTATGAATTAAAAACCTATTTAATCAATTAAAATTCTAGAAAATAACAAATTAACTCCTAAAAATTCTAAAAAATGATTTTCTACTTTAGAAAAGTCTAAAATATCATAAAAACTCAGAAAAACATTTTTCACTACTTTTTATAATTAAAAACTATTTCCTAGAATTAATTTAAAAAGCTAAAAATGAAATTTAAAATCTAAAAATGATTTAAAAGATTTTAAACTTTGTAAACCTAAAACTATTTCCTTGATTGAAATTAGCTGCGGCGACTTGGGAAACATATTCTTGAATATTGTCACGATAAACGTTGCCATCGGTGGCGGGACAATTTCGGTAAGAATGAGCACCTCCGCAAGTTACACAACTTTCCTCGACCGCTTTTACGGGAGCGGGAGCTTGGGATTGGTTTTTCTTATCGAGAAGCAAAGCTTTCACCATATCTTTAAGTTCGGCAACATCGGGAGAAATACCGGGGGTAGAATTGCTCGTACTCACTTTGGCAACAACCGGTTTGTTACGTGAATTACGAACTTTGGATTTGCTCTCGATGATTCTTAGGCAATCACGGGGCATTTTATCCAAAAAATTACCACTCGTGGCGGAATTCAACGAATCTTGATCATTAGAGTTCAAAGCATTATAGAAAGTATCGAGTTGATGTAATTCCGAAAATCCATGATGTGGGCATGCCCGAAGAAGATCATTGAATCGGTCCCATGCCTCGTAAAAAGTTTCATCAAATCGTTGTTGAAATCTCGTGATTTCATTTCGAAGATTTGTTGTTTTAGAAGGAGGGAAGAATTTGTTGATGAATTTCGAAACAAGATCATCCCATGTAAGAATCGATCGAGGGGGTTCTTTTTCAAGCCAAATCCGGGCGGCACCCTCGAGGGAAAATGGGAAAAGCATAAGCTTAACCGACGTACTCGGGACGTTCGGGAACTTCATCGTAGAAGTGATCTTGTTGAAATAACGGATGTGAGCATGAGGGTCTTCTTTGTCATGTCCGAAAAATTGTTTGTTTTGAACGAGGGTAAGCAATCCGTGCTTAAGCTCAAAGTTGTCCGCGGTGATTTCGGGCACAACGATGGCATCCTCGTAACCCTCGGTGGGTGCTTCGAGCAATTGAGCCATAGTACGATTATCGGCCATCGTAACTACGGGAGGAGCTTGATTTTCAATTGGTTCCACAAGATTAAATGGTTCAACAAAAGTCGGGTGGACTTGTTGTTGTTGACGGTTAGAATTACGAGATTGAGAACGAGTGCGCATGCACTAAAATGTAAAAAGAAAATTTATACTAATTTTTTTTTCTTTTTTCTTTTTTTTATATTTTTTTTGGTTTTTCAACAATGTATTCACAATATATTTTAATAACGGACAATGAGATAAGACACTTAAACCTAATAATCAACTCGCTTCTCGGTAACTCTTCAAAGAGAAAAACGCACAAAGGAGCGGAGGAGTAGGAAAGCGCGAAGCTATTAAAAACCTTTCTCCTTTAGGGTCGTAGTTCCTAGGAACAACCCGCCTTATACCCCTCTTAGAGTTTGTTTAACTTTCAAAGGTGAACCGTACCTCGCGAGAGACACAAAAGGTAAGTTTTTGATCTTTGGTTCGGGAACTTATTAATGATAATACTTCAATTGAAAGTATTATATTGATGGTGAATTTTATTTCTTTTTATGGACAATTTTTTTAAATTTTTGATTTTTTTTTTTTATATTATATATATACTAATAAAAGAAAAATCTTTTTGTATTTTTTATATGAAAATAAACAAAATAACTTCACACGGAAGGATCTTCAAACACAAATTGTCAAACGGCTCAACAATCGTATACAATCCTCCCCGGCAACGGCGCCAAAAATTGACAAACTCTTGATCAACCCTTTAAAATATATATAAATAAATATAAATATAAAATACTTATAAATATATAAATAAGAGGATAAGAATAAAAAATCTCTCAATGTAGTAAATCCGGAAGTATGATTCCCGGGTCGTTATCCCCAACGAGGAATGCAATTAAAAGTCGAGAGTCGTTTTGATAATATTGAATTCCCGGGTGTATCCCAAGAGGAATGCAATTGAAAGTCGAGAGTCGTTTTGATAATCGATGCTTGAATAGAACAAGATTTAGATTGGTTTTCTAAGACTACGGGAAAATTAAGGCAATTTAAACTAAAAACAATTAAGGCACACAAATTTAAACTAAAAACGCAAACCGAGAATCCTAAAAACGTGACCTAATTATCAATTAATTCAAATTTTAACCCTACACAAGAAATTTTTGAATGTAAACCTCAAAAATGGCAAAAGAAAATTTTCTAAAAAAGAATTATATTTTTTTTGACTTTTTAATAATTTTCTATGAATTAAAAACTAATTTAAGTAATTAAAAATGCTAGAAAATAACAAATTAACATATAAAAATTTTAAAAAATGAAATTCTACTTTAGGAAAGTCTAAAATATGATAAAAACTCAGAAAACTATTTTTTTACTCTTTTATACTTTTTTAATAATTTTTAAATTAATTTTAAAACTATAAAAAGTGAAATAAAAATCTAAAAGTGACAAAAATAATTTTAAACTTTGTAAACCTCAAAAATATATTTATAAAACTAAAAACTATTTTTTTTGTATTTTTCTGAAAAGTTTTAATATTTTTAGTTGACTTTTTAATATTTTTAATATCAAAAAATGATAATAAATACTAAATAAAGATGGAAAATTCTAATTTTTTTTAGAAAAGGCTAAAATATTATGAAGCTGTAGGGAAAATAATAGCCACAATCCACTTTAACCAATAAGCCCAAATAAGCTGGAAAAAGGCTACGGCTTTTTAAATAAGCTAGGCAACCAAAATGTGTATAAGGAATTAATTGGGGAGAGTGTAACCAGATGGCCCTACTCGTGAATGCGGGTTACCACACTCTTATTCTGAACGCTTGCCAGACTCAAAGGTCACTGAGGTATCGAAATCCATGGCTTTTTTTTGGTATTCTTTTTTTTTATTATTTGCAAAAACTTTTAACACAGACTTGATAATAAGCTAACAAAACACAACTTTAAAAAAAGACAAAACTTTTAAATCTCACAATTAAGCAATTAAAATAAGCAAATAAGCTCACTTAACTATGCTGAAATTCAGCATAGTTAAAACAGACCCAAAGGGTGTTTTTGAAGGGCTTTTTATGGGACTTATTGAATAAGCCCAAGCCTGAAACTGAACATACTAATACTATGACTCCCAATAAGCTACTAGAAGCAAAAATCAAGCCATTTCAAACACAAATAAGCACTAAAAAAACCAAGCAAAAAGCTGACTCAAAGACTGTTTTCAACACTTAGCAATTTTCAATTAGTATGCAAAACACAAACTTGCAGCATATAAGACTTGACTTCTTTTTTATTTTAAGACAAGAACAAACACAAAACTAGCACTTAAACATGACAAGCCAAGAATCAAACACACAAACAAGATTATCAGCCACAACATACACAGATTCAAACAACTATTAGCAAAAACTTGGAAAATGAAATTTATAACTAATAAACTTAAATAAACTGACTTAAAAGATGATTTTAACTTAGACAAAAGTGACCCAAAGGGTCTTGACCAGTTTAACCCTTTTTGACTTGAAATATTAGAATATCCAAACACCCCTTTAAACTCTTTTTATAAAATTTTAAACTAAGAAACTGAGTTTTAACCCACAAATCTATAATACCAGATATTAAAAGGACTTAATAACCAGAAACAAACAACTTGGAACAAACAAATTAGCAGAATTAACAAGATTAAAGCTATGATACTATTTTTTTGATTTTTGACTGATTTTTAAGAAAAGTTTACAAAATGATATTTAAAACTATAACACCTATATATTAAGCACTTAACAACAATAATTAGCAAATAATAAGCAGATTCAACAGAAAGGAAGCAGAAAAAACGTAATAAATAAGTAAAACTTAAAAAGAACACTTACAAGAGGTCCTAAGTTTTTTTTTAGACTGATTTAAACCAAAAACCCTTACCTATTCTAACCTAAGTGCTTGCCACAAGCTCTACAACCAGCAATAAGATAAGCTAGTGACAACAATAAGCCCTTCCCTTTTTGGCTTATCTTCCATTTGAGCTTTTTGAGTGATTTTTGGTGAAATAAGCTTAAACCTTACAAACTATGAGAGAGTTTTGTAAGACTTAAGTAAACAGCTTAAGAATGCTATAAAAAGAGCTTTTGTGAGCTTATAAAACACTTTTAAATCATCAAACACTTTAACTTAAAAACGGGATAAAACATAAAAACTTCAATCTTTCATTAACCTTAAAATTAGTACAAGGCTTTTAAGAAAACAATACAATAAGCTAAAAAGACTTAAATTATAAACATTAAAAAAAACTAAAACTAAGTATGCCCCAAAGGCTTACAAATGAGCCTATTTATACTAAGCAAAAGAAGATTCTAGGACTTGTGCTTTCTTTGTGAGAGCTCCTGCAGGTGTGTTTGTTGTGTGAGAGTCTTCAAAGAGCAATCTTGGCCATTGAAATTGAGTAGTCCCCAAGTCTTATGATCTTAGCCATTGATCTCTTGTCTTGTTCCTTAGACGAATAGGGGTGCTAGGGATTGCCAATGTGTCATGTGGTGGGATAAGGTGTGGGGTGTGTTGACAAAGTGGAGAAGAAAGGGGAATAGTGTTGGGGTATTTTGGCGGGTAGTGAGGACAGGACACAACCTGGAAGATGTACAGTGTTGGCGCCTTATTTGATGTTTGGAAAGTTGGCAAAAATGGTCCCTGCGAGTGTATAGGTGTATGGAAAACATAATCCTTGAGTGGTGCATCATGGGTCCTTGAAGTTATAGTGATGTTTGCACCGTTAGTCCTTTTAAGGACTAATAGTGTTAAGTTTAAAAGGGTTGGGGTTAACAGGGTAACAAGCTTGTTATAAAAGGAAGATGGGTTTGGTTTTAGGCTTGTGTTGGGCCGGAAATAACAAAAAAGAATGTTGGGCTTTTTATTAAGGCTTAAGGTTATAAGATATAAGTCGGCTGACCCGGGCCCACTAGGTGGGTACGGGTGGGCCCACTTTTGGCAATTTAGGTTTTCGGGTTTGGTTTTCGATGCTTTTTCCGATGTCACTTCCCGGGGTTGACTTTGACTTTGACTTTTTTTGTTCACTTTGATTTGGTCTTTTTGACTTCTCACGGTCTTTTCGTTCTTGTGCTCGGTTTTGTCGTTTTGGCTTCGATTTTGTCCTTTTCTTGGATATTCGTTACCTGCACAATACAAATGTAAAACATACAAATACAATGTATTTTTGGTACGTTTTTGGTCATTTAAGTCCGTTTTTAGTGGTCAAAGGTATGTATAATTAAACACACACCAGTATTTCGTTATATTTATTTTAACTTGTGTCCTATATTTGCTTGTTTAATCCGTGAATAATGTTTTACTATTATTCTAAACTAATCTATTGTCGATCAACAATATGGGGATGTTGTTGAACTAAGTCAAGTCTGAGTGATTGGTGATATCTTAGATATTAAAGGATGTGTCTGTCAAACTCACATGATATTCATGTGATGAATATTGGACTTCCCAAACTAACAAGACTATCAATTTATGGATCAGCATCATTAAGTGAATCTTGTAAGTGATTTTTATTTACTAAATCCTTAGACTTGAGATGCAAGTAGGTCATGCATGTGTGGATTATCCTTCTTGATTTATTTCTAGTTATCGTGAATAAGGTAGCTAATAAGGATTATTTTATAAGTGATTATGAAGCATGGTGACATGGCACTTGTAGTCAATATAGAATTTGTTGCTTTAATAGTTGAAGTATGATGCCACTAGGCCCCTCGTAGGATTAATCAGATGTGTGTATGGCCGTACCAAAAAACTCATGAAGAAGAGTCTCATTGATTTTTGGTAATCTTGATTAATTACATATACGAGAAACAAAATCGTTAAATAATGGAATGACTTTGATCCATATCCATTTTTAACACGCTATCAGAAACAAAGGGATTGTAAATACATAAATCATTTATCCGTGTCCTTATGAAACCACACTCGGATATTTCTGGGAGCATTGGCGTGTTGCTAGACGCTTACCAATGTTATTATATTATTTGATACATGAACAAGACGCATTTCAATCCTAAAATGCCCAAGAAGGATAAATTCATCGTCCCCGACTTTTCACTCGCCCCAAACCAAGCTTAAAACGAAATCACCGTTAAATATAAGTTAAGATGCTAACACTACTCATATTTGTAACTTGTGAACTTTTTACTCCCGACAATTATTATATATTAGGTGAATGTGCCATTTCGAATTTCAACCATGGATCAACGTTTTGCAAAATTCTATGCTTCACGTTCCACCCGAGAATAATGAGTTTGAAGGCGAGATCATCCCATGTAGCGACTTTCGTCTCGGCACATCCCAACCTTGCGGCTAAGTGACCAGGCTTTTGACACCCCACAGAGACTAGTATCGGGACTCACGGACCTTTGGTTTCAAAAACTCTTAGGTTTCCCGTTTATACATAGCTTATTTAGAAAAACCATAAAAATGAGATAGTCTTAGTTCGAAAGCATATTTAAATTCAAGAAAAAGAGATTTTCCCTATATTTATTAAATCACATTATTTCACACTTAACATTAATTATACTTTAAACAAAGGAAATCCTCGACCTTTTAGAAGGCTGCAACATCGGTTGTGAGCCGGCAAGATGCAGCAAACTTTTATCAGTCTCGGATTATTATTCTTACTATGGGCTTTCTTTAGAAGGCTGTAACATCGGTTGTGAGCCGGCAAGATGCAACAAACTTTTATCAGCCCACAGTTTATAATTCTTACTCATCGTCATTTTTTCATTTTTCATCATATTTTTCATTTTTTTTTCATTTCACACTTTATTTCACGATATAGAGAAGACTTCTTTTTGGAAAATTTAAG
>BQNB010122436.1:0-20286 GCA_026074375.1 Tanacetum coccineum
AGAACAAGAAAGACTTGGTTATGAAGCAGCTCTGAGATTGCAAGAACAACTTGATGAAGAAGAGAGGTAGAGGATTGCCAGAGCGCATGAAGCAGCTAGCTCTTTCAATATTGAAGAATATGAAGACATTAGAGTTAGAATTGAAGCTGAGAACTTATCAACCACAGAAAGATACATTTTACCCAACAAAGAGCTAAAGAAAGGAGGAACAAGCCACCCACACAGGCTCAATAGAGAACTTATATGTCTAACTATATCAAGCATATGGGAAGCTATACACTACAACAATTGAGAGGATATTCATTTAATGAGATCAAGAGTTTGTTTGAAGCAACAATTAAAAGGGTAAACACTTTTACTCCAATAGAGAGTGATGTTGACAGAACAGTTCCTAAGATAGCAGCTGGAAGTACTAAAAGAGCGAAGATTCAAGAATGTACTGGAAAATCATTTGGGTTGGTAATCATATAGAGGTATATCAAATTTTTGAAGATATGCTAAAGACTTTTGACAGGGATGATTTAGTCAAACTATGGAGTCTAGTTTAAGAAAGGGTCAACTCAACAGAACCAACAGAAGATAAAGAAATAAAGATTTGGGTAGAATAGAAAAGACTATTTGAACCTGATGCTGATGATGAGTTATGGAAGTCTTAGAAACATATTCATGATATAACATGGAGACTGTATGATACATGTGGAGTGCATCATGTATCTACAAAGGATGGAGTGGATATCTACATGCTGGTTGAAAGGGAATATCCTTTGTCAAGAGGTGTTCTTACACAGATGTTAGTTGCAAAGCTCTTGGTGGAACAAGATAATGAAATGTCCAGAGAACTTCTTAGGAAGATATTTATGCAGGTTGAAAGACCAAGAAACCAAGAAGATAAAAGTGTTTGGAAGAATCCTCTCAGAGAACAAGGTTTTTAATTCAAGAAACTTGATGATTTGAAGGTAAATCACAAGTTTAAGGGAGGATTGTTAGGAATTAAACTCATTACACTTAGTACTGCCAAGCCAAAGACTTTGTACTGCTTAAGATACAACTGCCAGTACTAACTAGTTAGTACTGCAAGTACTAACTTAATACTGCTGAAGAACTCAAGACTGCATGAAGATTAAAGACTATTAAAGAGATAAAGACGTGTGAAGTGATATGTATTGACTTATTCAGTGTATATTCTATATAGTTAGAAAGATATGCGTATAAGATTAGAATTATAGAAGATTTGTAGTTATCTTGTAAAGGACTCCTTAGTGTATAAAAGGAGGTCCTAGGGCATTAGTTCATGATTATGCATGCATAGACGTTTTGATATATAGCTTCAAGGTTGTAAACCCTAGTACTACACAGAGTACTCGTATTATTGATAATAATAATAATATTGGAGCTTTTCAGTAATATCATTGTTCATACATTTTACTGTTTCATTAATATTCTTCTAAGTATTAAAGAGTAAATTCCGCATACTCTTTAGTATTCACAAAGTTTTTATCATAGTTATTTTGGATTTATCCAAAGTAACTTAACCTTTACAAGCTAAGGAATCGATCTTAAGTTGGGATCAACACACACACACACACACATATATAATATATATATATATATATATATATATATATATAATTGATACCATAAAGTTGATAAGTCATTTCGTTGTCAGAAATGATAAGTCTTTTCATTGTCAGAATTGATAAGTCATTTCGTTTTCAGAGTTGATCAGTCATTGTGTTGTCACTTCAATGTTTATTATTAAGGCTTAAACCACATAAATTATATGATACAAATAAGCCTTGGATAATGGAAAATGGAAATCATTATATGACAACACAATCATAAAAGACAGTTAGTTAGTAACTAGTCAAATACTTTTTTTGAACAAGAAGGTTTATCTTGAATTTCCTTTTGGTTACCCTCATCTTTGCATTGGTCAGCCACAACAAGTGGGGATAACACCACCCGAGAAACGTACACATGCTGTTGGTTTTGTTGAGTTTGAGTATACATTAGTAAACTTTTGTTGTCTTGTATAGAATCAGTCAATGGTATAAGACTTGAATCCAAACTACAATTTGGTTTCTTCATATAAAGAAAGGTTGGGGAGTTTTCATTGTAACCCAAACAATTGCTTAAGATTAATTTCATTTGATCGGTTGAAAAGCTGTCTAACTCAACCGGATCTACGATATCAACTATTCCACCAACAAATTTTCTTGCTGGCGGGGAAGTGAACCTTCCATAATGGTGTAGTAGGACCTTGAATGTCATTGTTTTAATTTTAATTGGATTTAAGAAAACAATGTAATGTTGCTATTGAAGTTGAACCACAACCATGTGGTTTATATAGTATGATCCACTCCTGTATTTATTGTTTTCATCAAGGTCACTAAGGGACACTGAGGCTGTCCAGAGTTTTTCAAGCGTCGACATGTGATGTGTCGTTGTGTAGGTGTTATTTATGTATCAAGTTTTACTATTTATTTTATGCCGACTATACCTAAAAACAACACTTTAACGGACAGTGTACCCGATCAATTGTAGTTTCATTGGTAAGTAAGGTGTCGATCAGTGAGAGCGAGAGCGTTAATTCCTAATTCTATCAGTATTTTAGTTATCTAAGTTAAACCTAAAACTAATGTAAAAGGGGGATTTCAGCCTGAGAGACTGGCACGGTTTGGTTGGTGACTACAATCAATTCAAGAAACTGTTACCCACGCAAGCTAATTAACAAAAGATAAAAGAGCGATCAAACCTAATATAAGAAAACTGTATTAACCATTATTAATCTGATTAGAATGTTGGTTTGTTTATTAAGTGCAATGATTTCTTCTCTCGAGGTGGCATATCATTTTTTAGACTTAGGCGTTACATCATCCTAAGACCTACACACGTTAATTCTGTCATAATTAAAGCATCCGCATAAAGCATCCTTATTTGCTGATTATAATCTGTCTTAGGGATTAAAGCAATGGTGATCTTGTTAAACCCTAGCTCATAGAGACTTTACCCACTTACCGCTTAATGGCAATTTATACACTAGTAGTCTACTTGTCCAACTATCCAATGGAATCAGAACGTTACTTGTTGAATTATCTAGGTCACCTGCTAGTCAACACGATCAATAAACCATTGGCAATATCTAATTAACTAGTTAAGCCCAAAGCGTATCCTAGACACAGGCTTAGAAGGACAATATTTGTGTAACTATAATTCTAGATGTATAAATTACAATATGGAGAGCTATCTTGGACTCTAGATCTACTTGGTCCGCTTCACTAGATCCAGTTGAATGATAGGTCGCATACAAAAGCGCGTAAACAAGTATAAATTGATAAACATAAACAAGCATACAACGATAAATCAAGAAATCGAGATAAACGAATACCAAACATTCAAATCTTCATAATAATGGCTAATACCCGAAGGTATTAGCCTTCAAACGTCATAATAAATACAAGAGCAATTATTTAGCCAAGGTAAACTAACCGAGTTAACGAATGATACCAAAAACTGAACGATTACTAAAGTATATGGAATTACACGATGTCTTCTATGGAATTGATAACGTTGCTCGACCTCTTCTGCTCTTTTTCTCCTCTGAAAATCGACTTTTATGGTTTAGGTATCGAGAATATGATTTAGCACACTGAAAACTCGTTTTTGAGTTTTCTATTTATAAGGTCTGGAAGTCGGTTAGATACGGCGTATCCAAGTGTTGGATACGACGTATTGGGGATTTCTTGGAGTAGGGACCACGCTTGATATCTTCTAGAATATTACATTGATTCCATACTTTGAATACGGCGTATTGAGTCTCTCTGGATACGGCGTATTGAGCTTATTCCTTTGTGGTCTTTGGTGAGTGCAGGCACGGATACGCCGTATCTTCCTTGATGGATACGGCGTATTGGTCTTCAGAATAGTAATCTTCAAAATATCTTTATTTAAGCTCCAGAATGCGCGCCTTTTGCTATCTTTCACCAATTACTCCATAATTACTACAATTCTCAAATATAAACGATTAAGTAACAATTCTTTGCAATAACTATACAAAATGGGTTAATAACATGGGATAAATGATGCTATAAAATAGACATTATTTGATGTCATCATAGAGTATGTAAAGTTTTGGGATGATTGGGAAGTTGACCGTTACGGGAACGCCAACTTAGGTTGTTGTTTTTGATCTATGATCAAGACGTTGTAAATAGTTGTGCCTAAATCATGGTAACGTTCAGGGAAAAAAATGTCTAGCAACTTGTATCTTAGTCTTGATCTATTTGTTTCTTGATTTTTATTTAACAACAATTTACTTCCCTCTCACCTAATGATTAACCATGGGTTTTACGCGAATGAGGATGTGATTGAGCGTGCATGTCTATTTCGTCATTACAGCCATGTATCCATATCTCAGCTGCCTTGTTGGTTTATTACTATTAGTGAAAGTTACTCCTTGGCTTTAGTGGTGGAGATGTGTATCGAATGGGGATGTGATCGAACACATATGTCTATTCCGTCGTTCCGGCCATGTGTGTGTGCTTCAGCTGCCTTGTTGGAGTGGTACTTCTGGTGAAAGATTATAGAATGATCAACCGTAAGCCTTTCCATACAAAAACCCATATTTACCTTTATAAACTTGTTACTCCTTGGCTTTAGTGGTGGAGATGTGTATCCTTGTCAAGCTTATGATAGAATACTCGTCACGACCGAGCAATTAAGCGAATTAGTTACATGTTACCACATAGATTAGATGAGTGATTTGAGTGTTTTCATCTTCTTATTTCGTGAGGTGTTTGGTTGTGTACTTGTAATAGATCAAATAAATGCTTTAACGGAAAATATATTTAGGGATACATTTTTATAAACTTCTAAAGGCTACTTGAGGACAAGTAGGATTCAAGTGGGGGGATATTTGATGACATCAAATAACGTCTATTTTATAGCATCATTTATCCCATGTTATTAACCCATTTTGTATAATTATTGTAAAGAATTGTTACTTAATCGTTTATATTTGAGAATTGCAGTAATTATGAAGTACTTGGTGAATAATAGTAAAAGGCGTGCAATCTAGAACTTAAATGAAGATATTTTGAAGATTACTGTTCTGAAGACCAATACGTCGTATACGTCAAGAAAGATACGGCGTATTCGTGCCTGCACTCACCAAAGACCACAAAGGAATGAAGCTCAATACGCCGTATCCAGAGAGACTCAATACGCCGTATTCAAGATATAGTATGTGAATATTCTGGAAGATATCAAACGTGGTCCCTACTCCAAGAAACTCCAATATGCCATATTCCAACCCATTGGATACGAGGGCGCGGTACGAACCGACTTCCAGACGCGGGTTAAAATACAAAACTCAAAATCGAGTTTTAAGTGTGCTAAATCATATTCTCGATACCTAAACCACAAAAGTTGATTTTCAGAGGAGAAAAAGAGCAGAAGAGGTCAAGCAACGTTATCAATTCTAAGAGAACGTGTAATTCCATATACTCTTTAGTATCGTTCATCTTTTTGTTATCATTCGTTAACTGCGGTTAGTTTAACCTAGCTAAATAATTCCTGCTTGTATTATTATGACGTTTTGAAGGCTAATACCTTTCGTGTAATTTAGCCATTATATAAGATTGAATGACAGGTATTGTTTATCGTCGATTTTTGAATTTTATCGTTGTATGCTTGTTTATGTTTATCAATTTATACTTGTTTACGTGCTTTCGTATGCGACCTATCATTCAACTGGATCTAGTGATACGGACCAAGTAATCTAGAGTCCGTGATAACTCTCCATATAATGATTTATACATCTAGAGTTATAGGATCACAAGTATTGTCCTTCTAAATCTGTGTCAGTATAAACGCTTAGGAGTTCGTGCTTAATCTATATTAATTGGATATTGCCAATAGGTAATTTTGAAGCGTAGTTAGACTATAAGGTGAACCCAAGATAATTCAACAATATAACTACTGATTTCCATTGTATATTTGACAATTGACTGCTAGTTGAATATATTGCCCATTAACATAATAAGTGGGTAATGTCTCCAATGAGCCATGGGGTTTAACAAGAACATCATAGCCTTTTTACTCCCTAAAGATATATTATAATCAGCAAATAAGGAACGCTTTTATGCGGATGCTTTTAATAGTGACAGAAGTAATGTTCTAGGTCTTAGGAAAAAGTCATGCCTGAGGTCTTAAGCGCGAGCGAGAGGAGTGTGCGCGAGGCGTCAGACGAAAAGAAATCATTTGCACTAAAAAACAACCAAACCAACGTTCTCGCGCGAGTGCGCGAGCTATCAACTATTCTCAGAGTGTATCTATTGCTGTATCAATGAGTACACACTCTCACAGATCCACTAAATAAACAAACCAACGTTCTAATTGGATTAATAATGGTTAATACAGTTTTCTTATATAAGGCTCGACCGCTCTTTTCTCTTTTGTTAATTAGCTTGCGTGGGTTAAAGTGTCTTGAATTGATTGTAGTCACCATCCAACCTATGCCAGTCTCTTAGGCCGAAACCTCCGTTTTACCTGTTAGAATTAGGATTAGAACTAACATAGGTTTAGCATAGGTTTGACTTAGATTAGATTTAACATAGATTAGATAACCAAAATATAAATAAATTGAGAGATTTAACCTCGCTTCGAGTGTTCGACACCCTGCTTACCATGAATCTACCACTGACCGGGTACCTGCCCGTTAAAGTGGCGTTTTAGGTTAAGTCGGCAAAATATAAATTTAAAAGATGAAATATCTTAAATATACACCACACAACGACCACATCAACCTCCTCCTGCAACAGATGAAGATTCGGAACGAGAGGAGAAAGATGCTTTCTTTTTAGCTTGGTCCCGACCTATTGGTCGCACTTCCCATACCTCTATCCCAGAACCATCCGCTTCGTCGTTCAAATTCAAACCACCTTGCACTGAGCCTGAGGTGGTTTCAGAAGTCTTTGCGTTTTTGCTACCCGGGTTTTGTTTCGAGTAAAATAAAGGTATCTCAACTTGTTTTCAAGCAGAATTATCCTTCAAAATTTGCCAACATGGCTCTAATATAAAGTCATGATCGTACTCAGCTGCATATTCCACACACACTTTTTGATACACAGTGAGGTCACATGATCCACTCTCATTCCTCCGTTGGACAATATCAAAAATAGCACAAAACGCACCAATTCTAGAACGAACTCTATTTTTCCATTTGCTGACGATGGCATCGTATCCTCGGCTCTGTGACCCAGTTTCTTTCTCAAAGTAATCAATAACCTTTAACCAAAAGCCCTTTCTCTTCAGAGCGTTTCATGTGATGTTGTTTTCCGACATGTCGCACCACGCTTGACACAACGCGACGTCTTACGTTGTCGTCTATGGTTTTGCCGATTCCTTGTTTTTAGTTGTTACACTCTTTTGGCGACGTTTTGAAACCTTCGTAGCTTTGACGGGCGCTGCCACCTCTTCAACCGGAGAGTCGTCTTCAAGGGAGTTGAACCGGGAGCCGAACCGTGAACCATAGAATAATATTGACCCGTATAAAATTCTTGATTACCGTCCGAACCTTGACCCGCATAATAATCTTGCGTATTAAATAAGTTCTTCATATCCATATCAAGATTAATACGGTTAAGCGAAGAATACCCTTGATTTGGTTGCGGAGACGAAGCCGGTGGTTCGTATGACGGGCAATACATTGGTTGTTGGTAAAAAGCTTGTTGGGAGTTATACGGAGGAGTAAATGGATGATTTTAGTAATTAGGTTGTCTTGGTTGTTGTGGTGATTGATACACGTAACTTGCGGGGCGAAAGCGAATGGGTGGTGAGACACCGGATAATTGAAAATTCGGATCCGATGTTAAATGTGGAACGCTTTCCTGAATTCGGGGATCTTGGGGTTTTGGTTTTGAGAGTTTTCTTAGACATTGTAAATTAATATGAGAAGTATTAGAGAAAAGTAGTTTGAATTTATATATAAAATGAATGAAGTATTTATAAGGTGAGAGTTTAAATTTTAAAAGGTTAAAAAAAATTATTAAATGAAAACGGTCACATTTTGTGTTTTGTGTAGGGTAATACTCGGTTGGTATGCCGATCTATTCGGAAAAAATAAAAAACGCCGACTGACATCGAAGACACCACCACAATGGTGGCGACCGACATGGATCGACAGACGACCCACATGATCGACCGACTATTGTGGCCTGAACTCGTTGTGGCCTGTACAATTTCATTTCTAATACGTTAATAGAGTTGTTTTGAGCTTTCTGTTAAAACATAAGAAGGCCCATATCAGATTTGATAAGCCCAAAGTTAATTAGCTTAAACTGTTGACAAAATTTCATAGCCCAATAAAGCAGCATTTTACTTTGGGTCCAAAACAGGTCATGATGATTTGGTACTTAGGAGTTTTGGTTCAATCCTGAATTGATGCACCTATCTATCAATTCGACCCGTTTATCTGAAACCGGTTTATTTGAGTTTTTTTTATATGAACAACATATCAAGTTGATTACATTTAAATACTCTATTAAGAGTAAAACAACTCAAATTTCATCATTATAATGATACTAAAAACTAACTACATTACCCTAACAATAAGTTATATCGTCATTATAGTAATCTTGTTTATGTATGTACACGATGCTTTAACAATTTAAAGCTAGTCGAAATAATTATTGATGAGACAACGGACCCAACTGTTTCGACGTATATTTACCTTGCTCTTTAATTGTCCTTATTGCGTCCTACCAGCTTATCTTTCAAGTCAGTAAAAATGAACACCGATTAAAAATCAAGTCAATGGTACATTTGATACCTAAAACCTCAAAAAATGTATACTATACCAAAAAATTACTAGAACTTTGGTATACATGATGTATAAGTCAATTTCTCAATCATATCGATTTATAATAATATTATATAAACATGTTACCGGTAAGAAAAACAAAGTTAGATTAAACGAAACTCATTTCTCTAGTTTTATTGATGACTAATCGAATAATAAAAATTAAATAAATTAAAAACAGAAATTTAGACATAGTTAATAAAATATGAATGAATCCTTTAACATCGTCACACAAAGAAGAGTGATAATATATTTTTTTGGACAACGTATACATCCATATATAAGTGGATGCTTTTGTCAATGGTCGTAAAATGGGTTGTTCGAATGGTTTTGTAATGAGTGGACTTCAACCACAGTTTGGTCTTTCAACATGTACTAACTTCTGGGCGTTTGTTATGAGGGGTTAGATGGGATCGAAGGGGTCTCTTTACAAAATTTTCGAATTCTATAATCTTTTATATATGATTTTAGTCATTTTTTATACAAAATTTTCATTGTAGTGTATATCGCCCCTTTTAAACTAAATAGTTTTTTTTTTATTATTGAACAACACTTTATTAAAAAACTAGCAAGAAGCTAGAAAAATTACAAAGTTACACGATGCGGATTTTTTAGCCAATCAACCCAACTAAACGACACATTACATCTAAACCGACTCCAATAAAAAGAATACGACACAACATCATCAAAAATATCCGCCTTAGAAGGAGAAACCACACCAAAGACACACTTATTACGATAAGCCCAAATTAGCCACCACAACCCAAAACACACCCCTTCTAACAACCTTTTATGCTTGATATGAATCCGAAGATTTACGATCCAAGAAACCCATTCATCAAACGCCGCCTTTAAACATAGGGTTCATCCCAAGAAAATTATTTGGTTAAAGATTTAACTTTTACTATTAGGCATTGTTACCAAATATTTGGTGTTTTTTAAATCTCGATCGAATTAATGGGTTTTAGAAAATTGTGTAGGTCCAACCTGCATAGCTCACATTCCACTCACACGTATATATATCGGGGGTAATTCCATATTTCTTCAAAAAAAATCATTAAAATTACATATTTCTCCAAACATGCATCAAAATCTTTGTAAATTATGCATTGTTCACTTGTCAGTTGCGTAAATACAACATTTTGAGGTTTAGATTGGATAAATATGAAATTATCCCTTATATTAAAATATATGTTCTAATAATAATAAAAGTTAATTTCATAAATTGTGAAAAAAACATAGAGTATTTTAAATTATTATATTAGCATTTTAGTTTTTCTCTCTTAATAAATATCATAATCATAAACCAAATCTAAATCCAAATTTTAACCTATTTACAAACCAAATATAACCTAAGTTATGCGTTTTAGTTTTACTGATTTGGCACCTTACAAAAATAAAATGATCAATTCAATAACAATCTTTTTTGTAAATAAACAAATCGAAAGTTTAATAGCTAATTTATTTTGTTGTTGAAATATAACATCATCACCGTATAAAAGTTACTGTAATATACATGAAAAGTGTACGAGTGTTGAAAATTTCAAATGATCTTTACGTACTTGACGTACTGAACGTGACGGAATTGGCAATGGGGTCAAAAGCTTATATTTCACGGTTAAAATTTAGAATACAATAATCATCGATATTAAAGGCAAAAGTTATTTATACCCCTTTTATATATGATTTTAGTCATTTAGTTTTGTTATAAAACAATAAAACTGAAAGTACAGAGCATAAAAAATAAATTTTGATAAGTCGAAAGTAATAAAAGACAGAATATACAAAGCAAAAAACGATAAATAAAAACTGTCTTTTGCTGTCAACAGACCGGATAAATGCGAGTGAAGAAGTGTCAATATCTCATAGGAGGCACCAACAACAACACCTAGGGGTGAGCATAACGGACTGCGGACTGGGCCGACCTGATAAACCGGCCCGAACCGGACTGATCGGACTGAACCTATTTCGTTCCGGTCCGGTCTTACAACCAACCATTTTGTCATCTCGGACCGGACCGACCGAAGAACTGAACCGGACCTATTATATTCGGTCTGGTCCTCAGTCCGTGATTTTGAGCTAAAACGGTCTCGATCAGTTCGACCCAATGCTCACCCCTACATCCATTTCGGAATTGTTGTCAAGTTGGGTCATTATAATAAGTTGATATGATAAAGGGCAAGCTTTATCAAGTTATTAAATCAATGGATTTTATATTAGAGCTTTTCAATTGAGCAGTACATTGAGTTTCGATTAAGATTGTAAACGAATTGAATGTTTAGTAAATATTTCATGAATTGTTCGATAAAAAGTTTGTTTATTTATTAAATGAACGGAAATGAACAACATTTTATGTTCGGTTAATTAAATGAACGAACATGAACAAAAGTCTTGTTCTTTCATTTATGTTCGTGAACGTGCGATTATTCGTTCGTTTATGATCATTTATATGTTTATATTCGTGTATATCTTTTTATTATATAATTTTAAAATTGTTTTACTTAAACAAAACGACACTAATAAAACACAATATTGTGTATATTTTTGTAAAAAAAATCACGTTTGACCGTGTATGTTCGATCGTTTATGTTCGTTTAGTGTCTTACTGAACGAACATAAACGAACATGAACAACCATGTTTCTTAATAAACGAACATAAACAAGAAATTTCGTTCGTTTAAGTGATCATGTTCGTTTATTTGTCTGGCTAAAATAAAATAAACGAACATGAACAAAGTTCCGTTCGTGTTCGTCCGATTCGTTTACAGCCCTAGTTTCGATCATATAAAAGTTTCAACTACAACTGGAATAACAAATAACTATATGAATCCCCTATTCGAATATAGTTACATGAATCCCCTATTCGAATATAGTTACGGTGTACTTTTAAGTTTTTCAGTCAAGTTTAATCTTTCTCGCCCAAACTTAGCTTCAAGCCTAGCAAATTTCTTCAAGTTGAATCGAGCCTACGTAAAAACAAAGTGTGTTCGACTCTATTATGCCCTATCTTAGCGACCTTGGAATACTTTAATTTTGTTTTATGACTACCATTTCAAAAGATTATTTTCTAGTGACTTGTCACACTTGTGATGATATGTGTAAGTATTTCTTAAGTCATGAACGGATTACACGAACCCGCCGTCTATTTAAGTCTTAACGATTCTAACTTTTCTATAGGAAATACTTATGCACAAGTTATATACATATTATATCTAACTAGATGAGTATCTGTGCATAGCAACGGAATTTTATAGATTTGTACCCCAACAAAACACTAAAAAAGCGGACTAAAAACATTAAATATCAGTAATTATGTTCAAAAAATGTTTGTATTAGTGTTATTATGTCTTACAGGTAAAAAGGGATTGAAAAACGAAGCAAAAAACGGTCAAATTCGGGTGACGTTCGACAACGTTTTCACATTTATCGAGGTCCAAACGAAGTCGTGAATATTCCTCGATCACACCATTGGAAAGAGCACAAAAAAACGAGTCCAACAGTACCGACCTTTTATATTTAAACCTTTTTATTTTGAACCTTTTTCGTCCCTGTTTGAACCTTTATTATAAATGACCAACCAATTAAAGGGTTAGTATTATTTTTTTGCATATAATTAAGAACTATGCACTAGCACAGCGGTAAGCTGTGTGTGCATAGTAGTTTCATCCACTAAGGGTCACGAAGTTCGATTCATGCCAAGGATTTATCTTTCCCCCTAGAACCCGTACCCGACCCACGACCCCGATCAGAGCACCCGTCTTGACCGCGACCAGAACCCGGCCCAATAACCCACTCGAGACCCAGCCGAAATAACCCGACAACCACGGCCCACAATTGACTTACGCAACCTCAGATGACCGGTTAGGTCCGGCGGTGGTCACGCTGGTCCGCCATCGTTGGACCGTCCGGTGACCGCCGGCCCGTTGACCGGTGTCCGGCAGTTGTCCCGGGCGGCGTTGCGACCCGTCGTTGACCATCCGTTTGCCCTGCCGCCGTTGAACCACCGTTGACCGTGGTCCGCGGCGGTTTGACCTGCGTTTGACCGAACGGTGAATCTGGAACAGTAAAAATTGCCACTGGCACCAACAGTGGTGACAACGGTGGCGCTTCAACTCATTGAGAATGCAGAGGTTGGCAGCGGTACTTAGGTACGAGGTACCGAGGTGGCAGTACACTCAGTACGAGTAACGGTTTCATAAATCGAATGGCGGCTGGACCAATCAGCGTGTGACACGTGGCACTCAGCGCGTGGTGTCAGTCCGACGATATCTGTAGCAGTCAGTACGAGGTAGGCGTGTGCAATAATGAGGCGGTTGGTGGAGAAGTGCAAAATGACCAAAATAGCCCCTAAACCCATCGCATTATGAGTGGATTGAAGCGCATGAAAGACGAAATTGCCCTCACTGCCCAATGCGGCGGAGCGCATATATATCACATCACACGCAGCTAGGGATGTTAGATTTCTAGTTAAAAATTTTAGTGTTAGTTTTTATAAGTTTATTTGTAGGTTAGTTTTTTAAGGAGTATGTATAACTTTATTTTAGTTTATTGTATAACGTTTTAAGCTATTATTTGCTATTGTAATCAACTCTTTGAACTTATTAATGAAGACCTTTTATCATTAAAGTTATTTTGATAATGTCTTTTATTTGCCTTGCTTATTTCTCATGCTTATTGTTCTACTCATTTTCTTGCTTATTTCAAAGTAATCTCCATGCTTATAGCTTGTTTTTTGGATCCGAAACTCTATCAAGCTAATATTCTAATAAGCATTCTTTAATAGCTATTTAGGACTACTTATTTTAATAATTGTTTTTTATTTAGAGCTTTCGAGTGAGCTTATTGTAGCTTATTTTCGAGTGCTTATGTTTCTAGTTTTATTATTTGGAGATCTAATCCTATAATTACCCGTCTTCTTGTTCACTAGATGAATTATAATGATTGAACATCGTAGTTTGGATGGATTAGATCTCAAAACTTAGATCTTAATGTCTAGCTTATTATTTAGCATAATTTAGTTTTTTTTATTCTAGCTTATTTTTTTCTTAGATCCTAAATCCTTAAATTATACCCGATCCGATTCCACTTGATGAACACTTTAGTTTCGATGGATTTAGAACTAGTAGTTTTCATCCTTTAATTCGCTTCATTTTGTTCTAAACTTTTCATGTCTTATTTCTTATTCCATCTCTTCTCACATCTAATGCCGGAGCTTAAAAGTTCCTATACGGTCTTGATCTAAATAAGATAGAGGTTATGTATCTCTATAAGTTTTTTTATAAAATAAATAGTGGATAACGTGACACAATTATTTGCACAAAAGTAAAGAAAAGCCTTACAAGTGAGAAACTTATTTGGTTTATTAAGTGTTGTAAGATCAGAGAAGTTGGGTTTAATCAATGCATTCTCTCATATATCGGTTTACCCCCATATTTCCTTTCTTAAATTACTAAGTAAGTTTATAATTTTTAGCTTAAATATGTTAATGGTTGATTCTTATGATTGTTCTCACGTTGAATTGTTATATTAGTGAGTAGTGTCATATAGTGCTTGCTAAGTGATTAGTGCATTTGGTAATTTAGGTGTGGTTTATAAAGGTTTAAAAAAATTAAATCAGTCATTAGAATTTTCCAATTTAAATACCGTCAACTCTTCTTATTCTTTCTAAAGCAATTTAAATACTTTCATTTAGTTTATTCTTAAAAAGCATTTTACTTTACTTGTCCATATTTAATGTTCTTAAATTTTGGTTTTTTGTTTTCTTTCCGAAGATTTTTAATTTCGAAAAACCTTAAACCCATAAAACCCGCGACTTAATGACCATTTCGACGTCACTTAGCAAGCAAATTTTTGTCCATTTATATCTTTTAAGATCAATCTAGTAATAATTCTGGTAGTTTTTTAATCTTAAATGACAATTTTAAGGTTTTAAAAATAGTCATAAATCAACACAAAGTTTAAGTTTCCCTTTTATTTGTTTTCCCTTTAGGTAGATTTAGAAAAACCAACCAAACAAAAACTTTTTGTGATAATCAGCACGATTTTACACACTTAACGCGTAGATTTCCCATTCACTCTCGCTCGAGAAACGACCCACCGGAAAGGTTTTTGGATAATTGCTTTGGTTAAAAGCGTTTATCTAGAACCCGACGGTAAAATACTTACTATACTAAAATGATTATCCACCTTATTAATACGATATTTATATTATTATTATTAATAATATCGTATAAATTACTATATAGATAATTTATATATATATATATATATATTTTAAATCTTAGAATTAATATTAGTTTTATTTTTAGTTAAAAAATAGTTTAAATCCAAAAGTTTAGTTTCCCTTTTATATGCTTTCCCTTTTAGTAGATTTAGAAAACCAAACCCAATTTTTTTTATGATATTCAAACTCGATTTACAACTTAAACGTAGATTTCCATTCACCTCTCGCCGAGGAAACGACCCGGGAGGTTTTTGATAATTGCTTTGGTTAAAAGCGATCTTCTAGAACCTGATGGAAAATACTTACTATACTATTATTGATTATCTTCCTTATTAGTACGTATCTATATATTATATAGTGATGTATTATATTGAGAACCCGTTTTATTGACAGAACTCTACAGAACTATTTTAAGTCAATCTGAGCCATTGAATGAGTTAATCAAAGGCTAAGATTAATTGTGCCAAAATTGAAATTACAGTAAAGATGAGGCGTTAATTTTTAAAAGCTGAAAGGGTAATATAGGCATTTCAAATTTGACCCTAAAATAAGGCCAGGTTAACTCATATCCTCATCAAACAAAATAACCGCCCCCCAAAAATCTTATGTCGCCTCTCTCCCTCAAGATAAAAACATCATCAATTTTTTTGGATCTAGCAAGCATCAGCGATCACAACAATCTCCATCAACCAAAAAATAAATGATTGTAGCCGTGATGACCGCCTATCGCCGACGAACCAAGAAAGCATAGCATCAGATTTTATGAAAAACAAGGTGATCCGGATATTTCGTTTAGATCTGTAATCGCTTGGTTAATCAAAACAAAAATCATGATTGTAATATAATTGTTCTTTTAATGGGGTGACATGAACATTAAGACTCACAAAGAGAATTAGAAAACTTTTTGATGTCTTTGGTTAGTAACAGGTGATTTTTTTATTTTTTTTATTTTGGTTATAGTTTTCTTTAATTTTTAATTTGGTTAGTTTTTTAATTGTTCAACGAATGAGCTCAAAAGATTTGTTATCAATCTTAACTCTCCAAAAGAATTGTTTAATTCAGTTATCATTTGGTTGGTTCAAAATAATCAATTGTTTAATTCGAATAGGTTTTTAATCTGGTCATAATATTTTTTATTGGTCAACGAAGGCACTCAAATTGCCATGAAAGAAGTTATACAGGAAATTGCAAGTTTGCAATAAAAGTCATTATAATTATAATTTTTATTGTCTATAGACTTGTTTGATATAAAAAAAGATTATGCATACATCTATTTTATGTTGTCATGATTAAAGATTTGTTTTGATTACGGACTAAAGTTCGACACATAAATAAGTTTTTTTAATGGTTTATTTATTATAAAAATTAGTTTATAAGATAGATAGAACTGCGCATAATTTTATAGATATAACTAGTTTTTATTTATATTTGTATTCATGGAGACTCAAATCATTTAGGAATGACGTTGTGTTATGTGACAAACATACATGTTTTGGAAGTTCAGCACATATGTTCTAATGAATTGGACAAAAAAGCGCAGCGTGCATATATGTTATTGGAATGGTGCATATATGTTTTTGGAAAAAAAATAAAAAAAAATAAAATCATAAACTGAAGAGTGCACGCATGTTTTTCGAAGAGTGCATACATGTTTTTGTATCTCTATATACATTTGTATTTAAATTATATTTCATTTGATATCAAATTTTTTGTGTATTGTATCCATGTTTTTTCTTTGTTATAAATTTAGAGATTACATGTACATGTTTGTGTTTTTTGCTATAAAAATTTAAAAATAATGTACATTAAAACATATGTGCAAGTATCATTTTAAGCAAAACTAGTTTCATGGCTCAATAATTGTATACAAAATACTTATGTAAATTTACAATATTAAAAAAAACATATATGCACATGTGTTTTTTCCGAAAACATGTATGTTGAAAAAAAATATTTTTTTATTTTCGAAAAATTAGGGGCTTTAGAAAACGTTTTTAATAAAAAATTCACAAAAAGGTGAAAATGTATTTTTACAATTATACCCTTTTGATTTAAATAAAAGTAATTAATAATACTAAATTCTTATTGGTCCAAAATAGTTCTGTAGAGTTCTGCATCTAAAATTGGTTCTCAATATAACGCGCCCCTATATATATATATATATATATATATATATATATATATATATATCTATATATATATATATATATATATATATATATATATATATCTATATAATTATAATATATATATTAGTATATGTATGTATAAGAAGGATGCATCCCTATACTCTTGGATCAAATAAAAGTTTTCTTAAAATAAGAAGGATAAAAATTATCTAAAACCGCATATTTTCCTACATGCACCGAATTAAATTAGATGCATCTCTATAATCCTTAATGCATTTAACGCATCATAAATGTGGTATTTATCTAGGCTTTTAATTAAATGCATATACGTATATAGATGCATTTTCTTATTTTCTCCTTGTTTTTGTTCCTCTGCATGTGTCAAAACATAAAATCAATTTGCACCATCTACGCAATCTAATTAACGTTCGAAACTCAAAAATGGTGCCTCCTAAATGAATAAAAATGCATCTAATGCCAGTCTTGCATCGCCAATGTGTGGTTTTATCACATCTCCCACGTTCATGATATAATATATATATAATAGGGGGACCCTTTCTTTTCATAACCATTCTTAGTGCGAGAGACTGACAAAACCACCCAAAACATACATGCACGCCTTTAAAAAAACATTAAAAATCACCAATAATCGTAAGAATCCACCTATGTTTCTCAGTATATCAAGAACTCTTCCACTTCATTTACAAAACCTACACCGGCCGCAAATATTGTTGTTGCCCGCCTTAAAAGAACATACATGCACACCTTCAAAGAAAAGTTTAGTATTTTCTAATTATCTTACAAATTATATATAGAACAACTATGTTTTATTTGTTAAGAACATATATTTTGTTTTTAGAACATATGGCAGAAAAAAAATACCAATTATTGAAAGGCGTGCATGCAATGTTATTTGGTGGTTCTGTCAATTCCTCGCACTAAAAAAAGAATGGTACGAAAAGAAAGTCTCATATAAACTAATATTTATAAAATATAATATATATATATATAATAATATTTATATATATATATATATATATATATTGAAATATAGATCTATATATAATTTGATTTTCGGTTTTTCGGTTCAGATTTTCAAACACATATATCCAACTTGAAACCGAATTTGTAGTTCGGTTCGGTTTTGGCGAATTCAGTTCGGTTATTAGTTCGGGTTGGTTCGGTTTCCGTTTTCAGTTTTATCGGTTTTCAGCTCACCCCTAAATACCATAATAGTTCGTGGAGCAGCTCAGACAAAGCAACCAGACCGAATTGGTAGAACATATTTCGATCCGGTCCCGGTTCGTCTTTTCTCTCATATTCGGTCTTCGATTATGGTCATTATGCTTTGTTGAACTGGAATGGCCCAAAGTTCGAACCGGACCTGAGCAATCCGAACATGGATCAAATATTTCGATACGATCATCGGTTTCATGTTTTAGACCAAATCGATCTTCCATCTTATCCGATTTTTTGTCAGTCCGGTTTACACGACTATACATTTAACTAGAAGTTATACTATATAGCTATTAATTACATGCATTGTTGGATTATGGTAGTTGGATTAGTCGTTATAAAACTAGAAATGTGTGAGCCTATTAGGGGCACACACGTTAAACACATAGAATGCGTTTAAACTTCACGTAAGTGTCTAAATGTAAACCTTAAGACAAAGAATGACTAGACAAGAACCTTGTGTTGTCCTAATCTGATTTCCAGCAAAGAGAAGGTTCTAGTGGGTGTCTAGGTTCATTAAAGGGATAAGAGGAAGGAAGGTATTGTGATAAGACTCAAACTTAAAGTCTTTAACTCTTATCATGAGTTTGAGGGATTGAGCCTATAAAAGGATCTCATACCTAGCTCATATTCACGAAATATAGATCCCTAATACTCTCAAAATACCTGCTACTCTTCTCCTTAAATAATAACAGCCGAATATAAAACCCTTATTAGGGTTCTTGCATTTTCGGTTCTTCTACACACTTTCTGTCCAAATTCGGTGAACCTTTTGAGGGTTTTCGAATTGTGATTTGATCCTAGGCTGTTCCAGAAGGTGTTGATCTTTGGTTTACAGGTTGTCAAAGTGTGACAACGTTTAGATTTGATCTAGGGTTCGCAGTTTTAGTATTTCGGTTGTTTCTACCCATTTTCGGCGACAACCGAATTCGGTGAAACCCTAGCTTTCATCTCTTGATTTTCGGTACTAAATTCAAGAGTGGTTTTGGGTACTTAATTCAGGGGCGTTTGGTATACAAATGTTGTTTGGGTTATATGTAAGTTTGGACTAGCATCTGGGCGCATTCGTTGGACGTGTTTGTGTGAGCACTCGTAGATGTGACAATTTAGTCACTAGTTTCAAAAGGGTTTCTAGATCTCATTTGATTAATTTGTTGTTGTCTTCAAGGGTTAGTTTCCTTTGTTTACCCTTTGTTTATTTATTGTGTGTTAATCATATGCATCTTACTTGATCCATATCCGCTGCGTACTCGTAGTGTTAATGGTTAACATGTTATCAAATCCCAACAGTGGCATCACAAGCCAACTCGTTTGGTGTTTTATGGGTTACACATAATTAAACACGCTAGGGCTGCATGAAATTAGTTTATTTATTGTTTTATTGGAAAATTATGGCAATTATATGCAATACTTGCCATAATTTATGAATAAACACCTAGAATCAACACAAATGTTACTTGATGAAAAGAAGAATAGATTAAAATTAAATGTTAATTAAGCTGCCATGTTATTCTATTCTTGTTTTATCTCGGCCTTAAGACTCACGCAATCATGCTATATGATGGATGTGGCGATCTAGGTACTTTAGCAGAAAACCTGGTGAGAGTCTTTTGGCTCTCCAATTGGGGAAGACTCTTTTGAGAACTCGGGGCATTATCTGATTTACTGCTTTCATTATAAGAGTTTGCCTTCAATTATAATCCAATTTTTTGTCTGCTATAATTTGCTTATATGAAATATTCCATGTGATGCTTAATATTTGCAAATAGACTTTATGAAACTCGTAAAAACGGACTTACACTTATAGAGAAACTTGTATTGATCATGTCTAAAATTAC
>BQNB010122437.1:0-20285 GCA_026074375.1 Tanacetum coccineum
AGATCGAAGCTTAAAAGAGAAAGTTGTCTCGCTTTGCCTAATAAATCCTAAGTTGGAACTATCTTAGACTTTACCTCCTTAGGAGTCCTCGTTGTATTTCTCTTGAATTTCAATGTGTTGTGAAAATTTTGTCAACCTTACTTTAACTTTCTACTTTGAAAGTCAAATTATAACACTATTTTGACAAAAATGAGCATCGCATCGTTAGTCCTCAATTATACATGGCCTGATCAACTATGTATAATTCAGGAAGGACCATGCCATGCTGAGAGTAGTCACCTTAAAACTTCTTGTCAAAAAATAATTTTCTATTTATATCAAGTTTTGTGTACGTATTCATAAAATATACCTATCACAAGCAACCAAACTAACAATCATAATAACTAAGTAAACTCTTATACCATCTTACAATAAAGTCGACGTTATCTTATATCAAATCCTAAGCCAAGAAGCTGAGACACATCACTAGTCGTCCTAGGACAATCCGCTATCAAACTTGCTCTCCAAAAGAGTTATGCCTATGAGAGGCGTAAGCCTTTAGAATTTCAAGTTGACGACCGAGTCATGTTGAAGGTATCACCTTAGAAAGGAGAAGTACGCTTTGGCAAACGGGGGAAGCTAAACCCCAAGTATGTTGGACCATCCAAGGTGATGGAAAAGGTTGGATTCGTTGCTTACAAGCTTGAGCTGCCTCAAGAGTTGAGCAGGGTTCATCATACGTTTCACGTATCTAACTTAAAGAAGTGTTATACCGACGAACCATTAGCCGTTCCGTTTAATGGATTCCATATTGAGGAGAAGCTTCATTTTATCGAGGAACCCGCAGAAATCATGGATCAAAAAGTCAAACGGTTGAAACAAAGTCGTATCCTAATTGTCAAAGTTCGATGGAACTCTGGGCGAGGCCCTGAGTTTACACAAGAATGCAAGGATCAATTCCAAAAGAAATATCCACACCTTTTCACAAAGACCGCACCGTCGTCAAGTGCCGCGTCTTAAGCCTTGAGGACAAGGCTCATTTAACGGGGGGAGACTATAACACCTCGTGTTTTAGGGCCATTTACGACGTCAATAAATTCACAAGTTATTTTTAGTATTGTACGTGTTTGCTTTTAAACCGTAATCGTTAAGTTAAATCGCGTAAGCTAAAAAAATTATCGTTCAATGTAAACGGGCATCAAACAATTAAATGTTTACATCAAGCAAGTGTTAAGTAATTATTTCGAGTATAATTATTAACTTTGTTCATTTTATTTTTATTGGTTGCGTAAAGTGATTACGTTTCGCGATAAAATACGTTTAGGCATAGTAAAGAGTATAGGTTTCGCGGATAAATTGCGTTTAAGACACTCCCGGAACACAAAAACTTTTCTACGTTCAACAAATACCACTTTTATAACCCAATACATAAAAAGTTGGAAAATATATCATATATAATATTCCTCCTGTATATTGCCGAAGATATTTAGCCAATATATACAAGTTTATATAGAAAACTCTTTCACTTGGTCAAAAGTGATCACCATACTTTCATAAATGCAAAACACCCTTAACTAGTATGTTGGCTATTAGTCATCTTTTGACTATAGGACCATACCTAAAGACCTATCCCTTGAAGCTTTAATATGTTCCATGGACTAGAATTTACTTCCTGTATTTTACGATGCATGCTAGATAAGGATAAATCATTACACACTCTTCACTTAGTAAAAAATCAAGACATATTACTCCCTTTTGCTTCTCTTACCATCTCCTCGCTTTCTAAACCCCATCCACACAAACCCATACAAAATTTTATTTCAAATACCTTTACTCACTTCTATACACATTCTCCTAAGACATTTAAGGTGTTTTTCATCCATTGAAATATCAACAATTTTCAAGTATTAATCAAGAAAAGAAACTAAGGCTTTTGTTTAAAGAAAGTAAGGGTTATTTTGTGCAGCTTTGGTTCTTGTGGCTAAACAAGGGGTTTAGCACTATGCTCATATCATTTCATACCTCATAAGGTTTACATGTAAACTCTTTATGTTTCTACAATATTCATTTTTAATGGCATTGATTATTCTATTTAGATTATATCATCCATTTAGGATTATTAACTTGTAAAGTCGGAAGTTTTTAATATTGTCATATATAATGTACACATTTGTAATATCCTATGATAGTTATTGATATCAGTGTAAAATAGTTCACAACAAGTGATTTTACACTCTTGGTTATGTATAAATATTGATTATGGACAAAACTAGTAAATTGGAGATTTCTTAAGTAAAGTTATGTGTTAAGTCGTTATCAGGATTTGTAACCTTGATTACTGGACACATGAGGACTATTATGGACTAGTAATTGCTAATATAAGGATGATATATTATATATATGAAATATGTGACTTGTGGTTTAAATTACAAAGTGGTAAAGTATAAAGAAAAGATCAAAAATGGATTCAACAAACTCAAAGCAAACATTTTTTAGTCCAAAATTCGATTTTTTACATATCCTATTTTATTGTTTTCTAAGATAATACATTTCCACGACGATCCGAAAAAGGTATAAAGAAACTTGGTTAACCGGATTAATAACGAAAAAAGTTACGTTAATAACGAGTTTATACGTTAATAAACGAAGTCGCTAAGTAAATTTTTATAAAACACATTTTTATAAAAATTATTAACAGAGTGTTGATATTTTTAACAATAATACTTATTTTTTTAGGATCGCCAAAATGATAAGAATCGTTATTTTTCAATTAATAACGATTGAGGTATGGAATTTCGCGGAGTTTCGACAATTAAAAACTTTTATAGAAAACTTTTTTTATAAAAGTTACTATTCATGACAGAAAGTTATATTTTTGTAAACCTCATAATTATATAGAACTTCAAATACGAGACCGGTTCTCGAAAGAAGTCACTTAAAAAACGAGCCTATAACGAATATAATACGACGTTTACGGGCTTTTACGACGTTTAAATCGATATTAAAAAATTTACATAAGGTATGTTGGACACAGTAATGTTTACTGTTCACCAGTAGTAGGTACGAAAATTCGAAAAATGTCAATTTATGATAAATCGTCTTGATACGAAAAGATGGGCATAAGAAAACGCTCGGAATCGGGTTTTTAAAACACGAAAGTCTACGCCAGTTTTTGCTAAAACGTGGTAATTATAAACGTTTTTTTTTAACTCTTAAACACATTTTACCAAAACTATTAGTTGGTGATTGAGCTATATAGAATATTTATGTGAGTTATCAAAAGTACCTTATTAACTAGGGGAGTATTAGTTTCATAATGAGGCCTCCTTGGATGGAGTATGACGAGTTGTTGGATTACGATTTAAAGTGTCCCTAACTATCGCGTAAGTCATGTCATGACCTCTTTAATTTATGATAGCCCCCGAACGGATAGTACATATAATTTATAGGATTATATTCAATGTTTTCAATTAAGTACTCGGTACTTATATGACCTATGACAATTTAGGTTTGCATATCGTTCTTATACGTGACGCAATTTTCTGCGATATTTGGATTAACAGAATCAAGGGTGAGGTTCATTAGCCCACGTTTTACATGATTTTGTTTTATAAGTTTTGGGGTGAGAACATGCTTGTTTACAAATGCATTTACATGGTTGATTACAAATTGATTTATGACTTTTTTTACTTGTCATGCGTATGTGATTCAATACATGGTTTTACTTTTTGGACGTAAACACATACTTGACTTTTAAGAATAATTTACGGGATTAGCTTAGGTTTCATGAACTGTAAATCACTGGGAGGGTCGATCGCCGAATTTAAAAATAGATATATTGGGGATGACATACCCCCGTACGGGTGTTTAGCTCTCTACTAGTTCGAGTCGAACTAACGACAACGTTATATTCATGTTGGATTACGGAATGGTTTGGTGTCTACTGGGGCCAACACTGAATACTAGATGATATTTTTCCCGTGCTTGAATAAAGTGGCATATTATAGGTCTACGTCGCAGTTCCATATGAATTAGAGTATCGTAATCATTTTCGCTTACATACTGAAACTACTTGGGATATTATGCTCATTATAATTTTCTACTTAAATATTTGGGATATTGTGCTATTACAATATAACACTTGAAACATTTCTTGAATATTGGGCTTCATTACAATATACACTTGAAACATTTTTGAATATTGTGCTCATTACAATATACACTTGAAACATTTTTTTGGATATTTGTGATCGTATAATATTCTACTTTGAAAAACATATTGGGATCTTCCAGCGTTCATTTACCAACCTTTATATACTTGAAACGCTCATTTTAGGATTTTGTTTATATCGGATACCCGATTATGTATGGTTTTGCGTTATCAAGTCTTGTTTGGGCGAAACTTGTACATTAAGTAAACCTATATTATAGTTTGGGATTTACATTAGTTACTTACAAAAACCTCTTGAACTCACCAATAATTTATGTGACCCTTTTAAGCATGTTTTTTCTCAGGTGAAATAGATGCTTGCCTATTTGAGAAAAATGGGCTAGTCCATAAATTTTCAAGAATACTTTTCAAACGACACTTGAGGTCGTTCTCTTTGACGCCTCTGTGCCAATGGTATTATGAAGTAAATGCTCCGGAACTCTTTCGCTGCGACCAAATTTTTTTGGGAGGTTTTACAGCGGTTCGTCCATGACCTCTTAATACTGATCGGCATTGGGTGGTATTCGACCGTATCTTGGCTAACGCAACCCGGATGGCATTTAAAAAAGCATCCGAGTGTTTGCAGCCATGGCGGTGTCTTGAATCCCCTATCGTTCTGATTGTTCTGATTCTGGAATACCTCATTTGACATATATTACGGTCATTTAGCCATTGTGTAAGTTCGTAAGTTGTTGTATCAATTCACGGTTGCTCTAGGAGTGATCATTTACGCACTCTATATTTGTGTTCCATAAGGTGGAATAACTGATATAAATGCAAACCGCCGTTATTAATCGAGCTAATGGTTTCAGATTTGCTAATTGGGCCGGATGGTATTTAAATAAATGCAACCGTCGTTCATTTATTGAAATTGAGACATATACTCTCTAATTGTACATTCATAGCTATATGCTGCCTAATGCGGTGGTTGGTATTTATATATAACAGAATGCATCACTTCGCACTCTCTTATTAGCAGACAGCAACACTCAGGTCGTGTTTTTTAATCACTAACCATTGTAGTCCTATTTGCTTCTGATTGGAGAGTACTTACCTCATTTCGATTAATACGCTGATGAATACTGTTTTTGTACATAAGAATATGTACAAACTACGGTTATTTTCCGTACGTAAGTTGTGTATGAATTGTGTATACCGCAACGTACTTGACTTGGGGCAGGACAATTAGCCCATGATAAAGAGGAAATGGCCCTAGTGGTCAAAACGACTTGCATTTTTTAGCGCAATATGAGGTTATTTATTTAATATAATGGTGTAGGCGGTTGAATGCTGATCTGTTTCTGTTTTGTACGCTGTGGTTTAACGAGCCTGGATCTTGCCTTGGCAATTCATCAAGCGTGGTGATTACTGTCATGTCAATCTTTATGCTTAGTGTTTGGTCCCGCTTCTATACTCATAAATTGAGCCTCATTTTACTTATTATTATACTACTTCTTATTTTCAACGGGTCCACAATACAAAGTAACTTAAGGGTTAAAACGACGACCAAACTGAAGTAAACGTTGCACCTATCACGAGGAACGACGTCTATTTCTCATCTGGCCAAACTTTCGAAACTTCCTCCCTTAAGGTAAATATGTCTTTAAAATTTTATTTGCTTGCAGGTTCTTACCACTTTTTACCTGGACGGGAGCAATTTGATAACTTGATTCGGGCTATGATAAATTGATTGCTACTATAGGGCTAAATGTTATAATGGTTCTATGGAGGAATTTATTGAATAGAGGGACGCGGATTAGAGTTTGTATTTCATCATGATAACAATACGAAGGTATCAATAAGTTTGTTTTTTTGTATCCATTGATTATTGTTTGATTAAATTGGTGTTGGCTTATACAATTAATGAAAATCTAATGCAGTAGCGGAATTTTTGTTTCCCAATTTAGGGTGTTTCTTTAAGCCTATATGTTTTGGCTTATATTAAATAAGCCCAGTTTGGTTACTTATTAACACTTGAAGAAAATAATATATGAACTTTATAAAAAAGAACTGTAAAACTAAAATGTTGTGTGGTATAATTAGAAAATGAGAAATGGTTTGAGATGTGTTTAAAAACAACTAGAACAAGCAAATAAGCAGATTTTGCTTTTGCATATTCCTCTTTGATCATACTTTTTGGAATACATGTAATATATCACTTTTCGTGCTTTCAGGTTGACGCTTAGTTAGTACCACAGTGCGGACTGAATATAGTTTGCTGATACAAAGATTGGTTCAGATACTCTCCCCTTTTTCTTTTATAATTGTGTTTTCTTTCGTTTCAACACTTTTGCTGATTTTTTTCTTTCTGTTTTCATGATTAACAGTGAATTCTGTATTAATGATGGCTGGTTCGAGATTTGCGGATGTAATTTAAATCACTTCTAAACCACAATGGCAGACACTATCTTATCTGGTAAACTATTTCTAGATTGCCTTAACAGTAGTGAAAATGCAAGCTAATTGTAACTTTTTTCCATTATTTCAGTCGTGTAGTAAGCTGCTTGCCCCAAAAATCCAGTTGTCCCATTCTTGAAACTGTCTGGCATTTCTTTTTATATGAAGCCTGATTCTTTATGTACGCGTTATTGGTTTGCACCGGAAGTCATGACCCCTCTTAGAATCAACGCACTAATGGATCGACGGGCTATGGATACTTGGACGCTCAATTGCTAAAAGTGTGTTCGCCGTGCGTCTTGCAAGTAAGTTAGTTATGGTGCTTCTTTGTTTTAAATTAAGTAGAAACAGTTTGGATTATTCAAAAGCTCCAGATTGCTTATCGGCTTTACGATATACAGATAAGCATAAAAGTAAACAATGCCAAACACTCTGAATAAGGTTCTTTTAGACGATGCAAGTTAAGAAACAGCCTTCATTCTTAGTAGTTTTACTATTGCATACATTGTTATGCAATCTGTGTATCCAGTTAAAGGGTTTCGGAGTTTTTTATCCATTTAGGTAAATTTGCTATAGACCTTTTTTTCCTGTTGAATTATTCGATGAGCCATTAAACTAAATGGTTTTCAAGAAAACATAAATTGTCAATTCCTTGATTACGTTTACAGTCATATCAAACTTAATCTCAGAGGTATAACACTTAAGTTGATTTTTTATATTAAACTTTAATAATTTTGGGTAACATGGAATGGTGAAGCAGGGTCACCCTTGTTGATCTTCAGTTTATAATCAATGTTATTCATGATTGTCTCTACGAGGTTCATAACAGATGATGGTATGCAGTACGTTAGCACCTCGAGGAACTTGCAGTTTTGCAGGCTCTTAGGTATTCACTTAACTCTTAACTTATTTATAACATAGTTGTTGTATAAGACATCCCAAGTTGCAAAAAAAAATCTGATCTCATTGTTAGTACAAACTGAATTTACTACCTATATGGTGCAGATATGGTTATAGCATGTCCGTTAAAGTGATTTGGCTCATGAAGCATTCATTCTCCGGTCTGAATTGAAGAAATCTCTTCAGGACAATGCATCGTTGTTTATGAAGATTGGTATGCGTTCTTTCTTTTGTACAAATGTACTCAAATTCATACGTTTCTTCTATAAGCTTCTGCTTTTAATTCTTACTACTATCTTCTCATTTTGATGCAGCAAGAGAGGGTAGACTAAGTGCTGGTAGTAGTTAAATTACTTGAGCCTTAAGGTTGCCACAAATGTCGCTTATGTTTGCCTAAGCAACTGCAAATGGATTAAAGGTCATGCCTTCGACTAATGCTGGCTGTTGTTGATGTAAGTAACTTACCAGTCCACTTACCATCCTTAAAAACATGCTTTATCTTTTTTCTATTAGCTTTGTCGAAAGGTGTATAGTTTTATGTTCAAAATTCAAGTAAAAAATTATTCCAATGTAGATGGCACTTCGAGGATTAAAGAAAGAGAGAAAGGCCTCACTTCTTATTGTAATCAGTCGGAAAAAATAAAGCCCGCCGCATCGCCTAGCGTGCTATTATGCTTGTTTATATTTTATTTAAACTTTGCTACAACAATTTCAAAGTGATAAACTTGATCAAATTTGTCTATCTGTTTTTTAATAATCAACAACTAATTTGAGATAACTTTGAAAAGAGAAAATGGATAAATAATTTGGGATGAAGAGACAATACCAGTTTATACTAAATTTTATGCTTGCAAGCTTATTTAAATAGACTTATATATCATAAGATTATTTATGTGACTTAATTTTTGGTTTATGAACTATCTTTCGGTTTTAGGTCATAATAAGATTTAAGTTAAAAAATAAGTCATACAAAAATGAGCAATTTCTAAAGCACTCTCATTAGTGTAAGAGCATATGTTGTGAGCTCTTTTGTATATCTGTACTTATAAACGCAATGTTTTGCCATTATTTGTGTAAGCTGGTTTAGCTAATCAAATACACTTAGTTAGCAGAAGTGTTGCCTAATACTTAACTTAAATAGTTACTAGAGTAAATTGCAAAAATTTTCGTTTTTCCTTAGTTTGCGCACACCTCATTGACCATTGTTTCGTCCTAAATAGTTTGAAAGTGCAAAAATCGTCCCTAAGGTTTAGCCAAAGTGCAAAAATCGTCCCACATAGTTGAGCCAAATTGCATGTTTCGTCCCTAAGGTTTAGCCAAATTGCATGTTTCATCGTTAACCAGGGACGATTTTTTGCAAAATAGTTTGATTTTGGGACTATCTATGCACTTTCAAACTATTTTGGGACGTAAATGAATTTGGCTAAACCTTACGGGTGATTTTTGCATATTTTCTCTAGTTACTTTATTAAACTATGATATCACACTGCTATAGTTATAAGCCAATATTTCTGCCATGCTAAAAATTACCAGAAGAGCAAATTGCATATTTGCCCTTGTCGATTTGCTTAGATTGTACCGTTTAGTCCTTATTTTGTGGAAAGTGCTGGACGGGGCCTTCACTTGTGGGAAAACTTTCGTTGCATCTTTGTCTATGAACCAAACTTAAATGACGGATGTGTCCTCTTCTTCTTCCTCCTTTCTTTTTCCTTTGAATTTCTATTTTTTAAAATAAATTTTGAAGAATACTTGAACATCTTCAATATTTTTTCTAGAATTAATTAAAAATAGAGTTAATTGCATAAATGGTCTCTGTTGTTGTCCGAATTTAACGAAAATGGTCCCTCAAACATTTTTGTAACGAAAAAATATGGTCCCATGGTTGTGAATCATAAGGGGTTAGGTCCCTCTAGGGGACCACATCAGTTATGGGTCATGAGATAGTAAAAACACCTTTATGAATCCTCTTACCACAGGGACCAAACACGTTATGTTTCATAACCATGGAGACCATTTTCGTTACAAAAAAATTTGAGGGACCATTTCGTTAAATCCGGACGACCACAAGGACCATTTATGCAATTAACTATGAAAAATTTTTAAATTTGAATTTCTAACTTTTTAATTGGGTTCTAACCCTACACGCCACCATTCTTTAATTCATTTCATTTACAATTTTTCAAGCACACAATACTCATTCATACACATATCTCACCGAATCTTCCTTTGATTCTTTCAACCTTATCAAATCTCTGATATAGCGCCTCGCCATCACCTCACTTCTTGTTCTTATGACTAATTATCCGAAACACAAACACAAATAAGAAATATTTTGTTGCTTAGCCTCCACCGAATCTTTACCCAATTTAGAAACTCACCTCAAACAACGAATCAAAATTCGTTATTAATGTATTCTATAGTTTCTTTTGAGGTAAAATCGGAGGTTGTTGTGTATGGGTTTGTTGTATTTCAGTTAAGGGTGATGAGTGGAGATTAGAAAGTAGTATTGTTGTGTTGTGCGTGGTTATTAAGAATCAAAATATTACATGATATTTTTAATATCGAATCTGAATGGAAAAATGTTTGATGACTTTTCAATGATGGAGATAGATATCATAAAGCGGCAATGTTTTGTTCATTTTTAAGTATTGGTCATATGAACTAAAAGTGCAAAGAACAGTTTGCCTCACTCAGGGAATGGCCCGGCATGTCACTTTCGCATATTGGTTTAGGATCGCTTAAACGTGTTTCTTGGGCGTTGCTGAACTTCGCAAACCATCAAGGAGCCAATCTGCAATTTACTCTTGATAGACTCCCGGATAAAAATTGGACAGGGAAAGAACTGTTACCGGAATCTAATACCTTAACTATTGATGAAGTTTATTATTTAGTTCATATGTGTATAAGCACTATTAAGATTGTTGTATCGGATAGAGCAGACAGAAATTGTATAGTACTTCGCATTTTAGTCGATTAGATGGACGTATAGAGAGGAGCTATATGAGGTAGGGAGCCATTTACGAGAGAGAATATCTAGCACACAAGGCACCCAGCGCTTTTTTTGGTTTTTATTTTTCACATAAATGCGTTATTACCGCGTAACCGTAATTTTTCGGAACATATTTAAAGGAGATATATGTTATTCCTAGGTTGATTTATCAAAAACGAGCAGCTAAATCACGTTTTCTTTTTAGGACTCTCTAAAACAAATTTGATGTTAAGACGACATTACCTGACAACTTTTAGTTTTGGACCGAGCCACAAAAAACAGTCAGAAGGTGATCTGAAAATGCCACTCACATGATTTAGAAACGAGGGGGGGGGATAGGGGTAAATAATTATAAATTTATTAAAATTAATTTACACTTTTTATTAAATAAAAATATTTAATAAATTTTTGAACATTTTATTCAGTAACGTTTGTTGATAACGCAAATATACGGGTTAAAAATTTATTTCTATTTTTACTTTTGAACGAGACGTAACCGGTTCACCAAATAAATAACGAACATTTTTATAAATGTTATAAAAATATTTATGAAATATTATCAAATAAATACTCATTTTTATCAGAAAAATGATTTGGAAAACAATGGCGCAAGTTTCGTATTTTGAAACGTCCGTTAAGTCGCTCAAACGAGTCCCGAACCTATAGTTGTCAAAAACTTATTAAAAAGTTACAAAATGAACCCTAAACTATTTGTAACTTGACACTTTTATTTAAAAGTTTAATATATATATAAAAATATACAACTTTTATTTCATTTCATAACATATAAATACAACACACACACTTTATTCTTTAACCTCTTCTATAATTCGGCCACAGTCGGCCAACCAACGGGCGTCGCCGGCCCGCCACCGCGGCCACCTCAACCCCTACGTCGGAAAAGTTTGTCGGTGAGTTTTTCGGCAAAGCTCCAAAAAAGCCTCCTCTTCGCTCGATCTATCCGATCCCCAACACCACTCGCCGCCACGCACCTCCCCTTCGTCCCTACCCACGCATCACCGCCACCACAACCACGACCCACAAGGGTGCGTTCGGTTTGACAGAAAACCCAAAAAGGGTGCGTCCGTTTTGTGGTTAAACAACACAAGGGTGTTGTTTCGGTGGCTTAGCAACAAGGGTGCGCACGGTTTTGTTATAAGCACCAAAGAGGGTGCGTTGGGTTTAAAACCACCACAGCAGGTGCGTTGGGTTGGTTATGAACAAAAGGGGTGTGTTCGGTTTAAGGTTATAACATCAAAGGGGTGTTCGTTTGGTTCGCGGTTTATCACCACCAAGGGGTGCGTGGTTTAGCAGGTTCACAGGTAGGGTGCGTTTGATTCGCGATTTATCACCACCAAGGGGTGCGTGGTTTAGCAGGTTCACAGGTAGGGTGCGTTTGGTTCGCGGTTTATCACCACCAAGGGGTGCGTTGTTTAGCAGGTTCACAGGTAGGGTGTGTTGGTTTTTCTGTCACCGAAAAGGTTGCATTCGGGGTAGGGTTTGCACCTAGGGTGCGTTTTGGTTTTGTTAAAACAACCAAGGGTTTGCTGAGTTACACCCAAGGGTGGGATTAGTGTTGTCTCGCAGCCAAGGGTGCGTGTGGGTTTGCCGTGTACCAAGCAGGGTGCGTTTGATTGTTGTTGACAACGAAATGGGTGTGTTTGGTTGTTAAACAGCGACAAGGGTTCGAGTTCTTTGCGTTTGGTTTTTAAGACAGATTTAGGGGTCGCTTGGCGTCATCAAAATGAAAATTTGGGTGGCGTTTGACATAATAGAAAACGCAAGGGGTGTTTATTTCTGGGTTTGACACGAAAAGTGTGCGTTTGATTTTGCACCACAAAAGTAATTCGATTATTTCGTTTAATTTTATCGAGTTAATTATATGTGATGAAATCCAGTGAAACTTGCGGGGTCTAAGTATAAAATGTATAAATATTAAAACGGGATTTATATTAATCTATAAGCAATATTAGATGAGTTTTTGAGCTAACAACGGACTTTGGCGGGTTTTTGTGACGGGTCATTTTGACCAGAAAACGGAACATGGGATTCGGGATTCGAGATTTTGAATAGTCAAATTTTGTTTAACAAAATATAACAAATTATATTTTTACGGACGTTTTGATATAAAACGGGACTTTTAACTCCCAATAACGAAGAACGGGGTGTGTGATGTGAAATCGGGAATATACATTTTAGTAGGTAAAATAGGGTTATTTTTTAATTTAGAAATATGACCAGATTTATTAATTAAATGATTTGAGCACTTTCGAGTCCGTTTCGGCCTTCCGGCGAAACACGAAAGTTGTTCGTAATGACGTTTTACTTTGCCGCGAGGCTTGTCGGTTTTAAAATTGAGATATAGCGGGTCAAAACTAAAGGTCAACGTAAAAGTCAACGGATATTTTAATTAATATTAATACCTTATGAGTACGATTTTGAGTGATAAAATAAGGTCGGTTAATATATTATTTCAATTAATTATTTTTAAGACCATTGTTCGGTTCTAAAAACGGAGAGTCTAAAAATAGTAACTTTCTGTAAATATACGAGACAAGTTATGATTGGACGGAAAACAATATATATACATATAATATACTAAGGGTTAAGGTTTAAAGACGCGCAAGTGGATTTCTCATCACATGTATGTATGTATGTTAAACGTTAAAAATTATGTATGAATTTAGTCGTTACGATGTACGCATCGTTGATCGTACTTAATACGTGTTATAATCAAGCGACATAATTATAGGTCGTGGTCGAGATCGTTGCAGATTCGGTTGTGATTTATTTGGATTATTTGATCGTGGTCTTTGATCAATGTGAGTTTATAGCCCCATGTTTTACTGGTTTTACATATATTTTTGGGGTGAGAACATGCTTGTTTACAAAAGGATTACATGGTTGATTACCTGTTTGGTTTACATACTCATTTATATACTCGCGAGGAGATACAATACTTGGTCTAATTTTGAACGTAAACACATACTATACTTTTATGATTATGGATTAGCTTAAGTTGCATGTACTGTTAATTACTCGGAGGGTAAGCGTGAATGTTATAAGATAGATCTATTTGGGATTGACAATCCCCGTTCGGGTGACTAGCTATCACTGGGAACGGACATTATACCATGTCGGATTACGATTGGATTGGCGCCTGCGGGGCCAACAATCACATACACATATTATTGTCAGAAATGCCCGGGTGTCCTTGGAGGGGATACCTATGATGGGTACATATTATTTTCATTAATGCCCGGGTGTTCTTGGAGGGAACACCCATGATGGGAACATATTCTTTTATTACTGCCCGGGTGTTCTTGGAGGGAAAGAACCCACTTATCGATGGTGTTACACTTCTTACCTGTGCCTTGAATAAAGTGGCATTACGCATACAAGTCTACGTGTAGTTTAACTGGAACTTAGACGCGTAATTGTAATCGTTGTTTAATACACACATGGTATTTACTCGTGCCTTTAAATAATAGTTGGGCGAATACATACTTGAAACATTTTGGTGGACTTAAAATGGTATTCATGCTTTCTTATAAATCTTTGGGATAAGATTGGTACTTTTTGTGACATTAAATTGGTCATCGCTTTTACTTTTATAAATCTGTGGGTGTGTTAGATGTTGGTAGACGTTTGGGTGGAATAAAAATGTTGTCGTGATTATCTATAAATCTCTTGGGATTTTTTACATGGTATGTGTGATGTACACAGTGGAACAATTACATTAATTTGAATACTTACAATTCTTATTTAACATAATCCTATGAACCTTCACTTCATATTTATGTTGACCCGTTATTAAGCAGTTTTTACTATAGTGTGATATAGTATTGGACTTACTTGAAGTGCTATTGGTAGGTCTTTTACATTCAAGTTTTTCTATTGGTGATAGCATTATGGGACTAAATTGTGTTATATTAATTTCAAGGAATCAACGAGAGATTATGTTTTTTCAAACGACACATTTAGCATGGTCGTTATATTTATTCTAGCTGCTTGTTTTATTGTGTATAGTAGCCACCCCAGTGGTATTAGCTGTCTGCGTTTGTGATTTTCTGGTGGGTGTTACAAGATCTTTGTAATGATTTGTTTAAACCTCTTTTGATTTCTCAAAGTCGTTTTGCAAACACTCAGGTAACCACACTCCCATTACAAGAGTTGAACACACCCATACAAGGTTATTCAATCATATTTTTACGTAATTGACTTAGTACACACAAACTGATCGACCAAAGACAATATCTATTAACCCACTCCTAATATGAGATTGATTATATAAACCAGATTCCTTCTTTTTACATAGAAACACTCTTTGGAAAGAAGAAACTTTTATAACAATCAAAGGTCTTTGCCTTATCAATACAACAACTTCCAAAGGAGAGAAAACTCCTACCCAAATCATGGGTACTCGAGACCAAAAACACTTCGAAGCGTTGGACCAAAATTTCAAAATCATAACGACTTTCAAAACAAACCTTGGTCCATGTTCTCGAGGTACGATATATAAAAACTATGTGTATTACTTCAAGACCCAAGAATAGTTAACTTTGACACAATATTTGCTAACTACAACGGACCTAAGAAACAACGGGTATCGCGACCTTAAATTCATATTTGCTTGTAGGTTTGCCTCAAATGTGATCTTACGGACTTACTTTAGTTCACCGGTACGATTAGATTCGTGTGGATAGGTGGTTTCTACTAAGCGACATGTCCATAGAATAGAGATTTTTTACTTTTTTTGTACTAAGGCATATGATGGTGGGACTCATGCCATTATTTTAAGGAGCAACCTAAAGGGCCAAGGGGCATTGTGTTGGAGGTAATATTTCTCTATGACCTATTACAACTGATCAATGGTTTGATCATCTGTTAGTAGGTTAGATTTTAACTTTGATCTAGTGTTTATGGACGCAGATTATGTGATTCATGATTGCGTAGTTTAGTCTGGTCTTAAAGTAGTTAGATTGTACTATTAGTAAGAAATGGTAATAACGCTAGACTGTGGAAAGTCATAAGGATGAAATGTTCTATTTTATTACATGGAAATTAGGAGATAACTCCAAACAACAAATTTTTCTTGCATCCGTGGTGGATAACTCAAAGCTTTGGCATAGGAGGTTAGGTCATGCCAATATGTCGTTAGTTCATAACTTAGCTTCCAACAAGCTGTTAAGGAGCCTACGAAAGTTGAGTTTTGAAGGACACTTTTGTGAAAGCATGTGGTTAGGGAGGTCAGTAATGAAAAAATAATAGGAAACTAGGTTTAAAGTGTCACACTTACTAGGGTGTTAGAGTTGTTACACTTAGATTTGTTTGGTCCATCACCCATTCAAAGTTACGGAGGCAACTTCTACACTTTAGTGATTGTAGATGATCACTCAAACTACACTTGGGTCGTGTTTTTAGAGTCTAAGTGATTGTGTTGTCGTGTAGGATTTATTTTAGAGTATTCAAGTTTTAAATTTATATTTTGCCGACTTTACCTAAAACAACACTTTAACGGGCAGTGTACCCGATCATATAGAGTTTCATGGTAAGTAGGGTGTCGATCACTAAGAGCGAGAACTAATCTTTTATTTTATCAATAATGTTTGGGGTTACACTTAAGGTAAGTTAATTTAGTGTGATACTACGTTAATTCTTTCTATGTTATAACTTTTTGCTAAACTATGTTTAATATCTAAATTCTAATGGATTAAGGGGGGGTTTTACGCCTGTGAGAGACTTGGCACAGGTGTTGTTGTTGGGTGGTAACTTATGAGTCACATTTTAAGGTACGACATAGGCACACGGCAGGTCTCAGAAACAGAACAAAAAGATACAAGAGCGGTCTAGCCAAATATAAGAAAATTGTATTAACCATAATTAATCCAATTAAAACGTTGATTTATTTATTTAGTGCAATAAATGCTTATCGAGGCGGCATATCATTTTAAGATTTAGGCGGGACTTCTTCTTAAAACCTAGACACGTAGAATTCTGTCATAATTAAACGTATCCGCATAAAGCATCCTATTTGCTGATTATAATCTATCTTAGGTGATTAATAATGGTGATCTTATTAATCCCTAGCTTATAGAGACTTTACCCACGTACTGCTTAACAGTAATTTATATTCTAGTAGTCCACTATCTAAGTCTTTACCAAAAGAATCAGTACGTTATTTGTTGATCTTAGGTCACCTGCTAGTCCAACTTGTTCACATATCCCAAAGGTAAAGATATGGCCTTAATTGTGGTCCTATTGATGTAGATATATAAATCACTATATAGAGAGACATCCCGACATCTAGCTAACTTGGTCGGTATCACTAGATCCAGTTGAATGATAGGTCGCATATAAAAGCATGTAAACAAGTATGAATTGATAAACTTAAACAAGAAATCAACGATAAATTAAGCAATCAATATAAACAAACTAAACAATTAAATCTTCATAATCATGGCTAATACCCAAGGTTATTAGCCCTTAACATTGTAATCATTAAAAAGGAATAATCCAAACCAAGGGTAAACTAACCGAGTTTGTAATGAATGATACCAATAATTGAACCATGATTACAAGGAGTATGGAGATTTACAGATGTTTCCTATGGAATTAGTAGCTTTGCTTGACGTCTTCTGCTATTCTTGTCTTCTAAAAATCAACTTTTGTGGTTAAGGTATCAAAAATATGATCAAGCACATTGAAAACCCGTTTTTAGGTTTTCTATGTATACCCGTTTTTAGGTTTTCTATTTATATTGTCTAGAATTTGGCCAATATGGCGTATCGAAAGAGATGGATACGGTGTATCGAGGGTTTCTTGGGAGTAGGGACCATGTTCGATATCTTCTAGAATATTTTATTACTTTATATTGAATACGACGTATGAAATTCTCCTGGATATGGCGTATTGGACTTTGTATCTTTGTGGTTGATTCATCTTAACTTCAAATGTTTTGGACTCAATACGATGTTGTTCCACAGCTTGTTCCATTTGATAGAAGACATTTTGGACTTCAGAAAGTTCATCAACCAAATGTTGGTTGAATGTACTAAATAAGTCCTTCAGAGCTTTTATAAATGATGCTATAAAAGTGACATTATTTGATGTCATCAAATATCCCCCCACTTGAATCCTACTTGTCCTCAAGTAGCCTTTAGAAATTTATGAAACTGTATCCCTAAGGATTTTTCTGTTTAAGCATTTATTTGATTAATTACTAGTTCACAACCATACACCTCACAAAATAGGAAGATGAAAACACTCAAATCACTCAACTAATCTATGTGATAACATGTAACTAATTCACTCAATTCCTTGGTCGTAAAGAGTATTCTATCATAGGCTTGGCAAGGATACACATCTCCACTACTAAAGCTAAGGAGTAACAAGTTTATAAAGGTAAATTAGGTTTTAAAAGGTTAAAGTGTTTTGATTACTTTTCCTAATCTCTACCGATACCAATATTCCTGAAAATGTGACAAAGACCATATATACACACCCATAACGATGGGATATACATATATGACTGCACTCAAACCTTAACTTGAATGAGCTAAAGAATAGGACTAGTAGTCTTTACCAAAAGTCGTAAACCAGCAAAGGCAACAAACCACATATACACATCCATAACGATGGAATAGACATACATGATTGCATTCAATTCCCTCACTCGAGTAAAACCAAGGGTTAGGAAGAAAAGTGATATAGGGTATGGATCTTCTAATCTTTCACCAAAAATTAATAAACCAACAAGGCGGACAAAATCACACATACATGGCCATAACGATGGAATAGACACATGTGATTGCTCGCATCCTCATTCGAATAAGACCTAAGGGTTAGAGATTAGGAAAGGGAAATAATTATTGATAAATTAAAATACAAAACAAATAGAATAAGTCCAAAATAAATATGGCACAAGTTGCTAGATACCTTCCTGGCCGTTCTTATGATAAAGACTCAGAAATATATACACAAACGTCTTCGGTCATAGATAAGTGAAAACAACCTAAGTTGGCGTTCCTGTAACGGTCAACTTCCCATTCATCCATACTATACATACTTTTATAAAGACAAGTGGCGATATCTACCACTTTATACAAAACTTTACATCGTTGATTTATAATACATATCAACGAATAATCGATCCTTCAAATAATTCCACCGGTTTAAGTTTTAACGAACCGACTATCTTCAGAATTTCCACCTCTTTTTTGTTGTGATTTTTCTAAGTTTTTTGGTATTTTTTTATTCTATGAATCTCGGTGTAATTTCACCATCTTAACGATCATAATAACTCCGGATAATTTCTTTCATAATTCTTCATTCTTCGGATGTGCCAATAGTTGTGATGGTAGTAAAACTACATAAGTTTGACTACTTTTTACATTCCCATTTGCAATGTAATTTTTTCCAACCATACCAGAGATAAAAAATGACACAATATACAGGAAATACATACTTTACACTTTAAGCAACTAGCAACTGATAAATGGACTTAATCTAACAGGGTAGGCTAAGGTGTAAAGGTGTAACGAAACAAATAGTTGGTGTTATCCTAAAAGATTGGCTCTACTGGTTTTTCTAGGGGTGTCTTACTCTTGAAATGAGAGTAAACAAAGGGTTTATACGGGGGTTAACTAACCGGTGTGGTTAGTTAATAATACAACATATATAGGCTTTTTAGGTGTAATCCTAGAAATTAACCAATTTAAACAAGTTACTCTATCTAAATCCATAGTACTCATTATTATGGTTTCGAATAGATATACCAAGCCAAGTTCTAAAGTCTACAACATCACCGGCACACTTATATTTTTGTGCGATTTAGTTAAATATTCATAAACGGATAAGGCTGAATCCTCACAAGATCTAATAAGGGGTTTGTGTGCAGGTAATGAAACTAGTAATTTCACAAAAGTATGCTTGAAAAAAATAATTAAATTTAAACATATTTATGTGAAAAATAGGACAAGTAACGTTCTAATTCTCATCCACCCACTTAAATATACAACGTCCTCGTTGTATAGATAAAACATTCTAAACTGGAAATAAAAGAATTAGAACAAGAAACTACTCTGATATTTTGCTCGATAGATTCTCCATGTTGATTTCATGAGCAATAATGTGTGTTGAGAATGCAGGATTTAATCCTAGCAACACATATTAGATTCCAGATAGTAGATACTTCACCAACGTTGTCGACTTCTTTCTAGCGAGGTCATGTGCAAACTATAGGAAAACCATGCAATCCTATCTCGGATATCCTACAGTTAATAAAAACACATAAACAAATTGTACAGGAAGTCAATACGCCGTATCCCAAAACTAGGATACGCCATATAGAACATGTGAAAAGTATCTGAAGTACGGGTTAGTCTGCGAAATACGCCATATCATATAATGAATACGCCATATAGACATAACTGACAATAATGTTTTAAATATGCAGAAAAATAAAGGACTGGTAACGTCCAGAGATTCAATACGCCTTATGGTATGGAGCAGATACGCCGTATTGATGTCTGGGAAGACAGACTCTATAAAATAATTAAAAATTGTTCGTGTTGTCTCCCGGGAAGCACTTTTCTTTACAGCGAAGTCTTTAAGTTAGACTTTTCTTTCAGTGTCCTTCTACTTAATCTCATGCACGCTAATGTGCCCATGTGTGAGCCATTCTTCCATCTTCGGATCTCGGATAAAGTCGGGTTCTAGATTTGTTAATACAAATAAACCGTAAAAATGTTTATTTATATTTTACGATCTATCTTTGTTTTGTTAATAACAAAACATAAACTTGTCAAA
>BQNB010122438.1:0-20285 GCA_026074375.1 Tanacetum coccineum
AGCAGGGTTCACAACACTTTTCATATATCCAATTTGAAAAGGTGTTATTCCGATGATCCATTAACTGTGCCATTGGATGGACTACACATTGATGACCAACTTCATTTTGTCGAGGAACCAGTAGAAATCGTAGACCGTGAAGTTAAGCGGTTGAAGCGAAGCCGAATCCCATTGGTCAAGGTTCGATGGAACTCCAAGCGAGGTCCTGAGTTCACGTGGGAACGTGAAGATCAATTCAAGAAGAAATACCCACACCTCTTCTCAAGGACCGTACCGTTGTCAAGTGCCGCGTCTTGAGCCTTGAGGACAAGGCTCACTTAACGGGAGGAGACTATAACACCCCGTGTTTTAGGGTCATTGATGTCGTCAATAAATCCATTATGTATTTTTAGTATGATACGCGTTTGCTTTTAATCATAATTAATTAGGTTAAATCGCGTAAGCTAAAAATGATCAATCAATGTAACGGGCATCAAACGATTAAATGTTTACATCAATCAAGCGTTGAATAATTATTTTGAGAATAATTATTGTCATTGTTCATTCATTTTTATTGGTTACGTAAAATTATTACGTTTCGCGATAAAGTACGTTTAGGCGTAACCGGAAGCACGTTAATTTATCTACGCTTCAACAAATACCCACGATTATACCCAATACCTAAAGTTTTAATAAACTTTGTCCAAGTAAATGTTACTTACACTTTGTACACTAGAAAATGAAATAAATACACAAGTTCATGCAAGTTGGTATCATTTAAATAAAGTTACAAGTTGAAACTTACTTATAGTTTAACTAGATATTATGTCAAGTAACAAAAGCTTCTAGAAGCCTTCCCCCCCTCATTTCACATGGCAACAACATCAACAATGAGATAAATGATACAATTTTCTTACCACTTGGTCAATGTACTTCACTAGTTCATTAAACACACCCATACCTTGTTACTTTGACTCAAGACACAAAAACAAGAACCCTAGAAACCCTCATTGTGTTACTTGACCACTATTGCACCTTTTTGACTCTTTGAAACACATATAATGCAAGTAACTAGAGTAAGGTAACACATACACATAAACACTTAGCCAAAATTCAACAAAAACACCCTCTCTTGCTCCTTATAGCCCACGGCTTGAAACCCCACTCCAACCAAATCCATATCAATTTTTCTACAACCTATACACTCCTACACACATCCATCCTAAGATATTCTAAGGTGTTTCCAAGCATTGGATTACCTTTTTTCAAGTATTAATCAAGAAAAGAAAGGCTAGGGTTTTATTAAGAAAACTAGGGTTTTCTTTGTTGCAAGCTTTGGATTTTAATCTAAACAAGGGTTTATATTGTATTGGTCATCATCTTCATTCACTATAAGGTCATCTAGAACTCTTTATGATCTTTCATTTATCATTATATGCATATGTTAGTTCTATTGTAGTTTGAATCACCATTTAGGATTTTTAACATGTAAAATGGAGTTTTTACTTATAATGATCATTTTGTACACTATTATATATGTTGTGATATTGCTAATATCATGTTAAAAAGAATGAGAAAGGATGGTACCATGTTGTTTTGGTGTAAAAATGATTAAGTACAAAGTAGGGTTTATAATGGTTTCTTAATATATTTCAAGTAAAAGAAATGCAAGTGGCATGGTAATGTTGATTATAGATTTTTAGTGATGATATATAGACACAAAAATAAGGTTATAACAAGATGGAAAGACTTGTACACACATGGTTTTATGTAAAATGGTTATATATAAAACTAGTGATTTATGGTTAATTATGAAAGTTATGATTTATAAAGGATTATGATGGACTTGTAAAGATTGGACAAAAGGACAACATATGGAACTATGGACACAAATATATGTATGATATAACATATATAAAATATAAGACTTTTGGTGGATTACAAAAATGATAAATAATGGAAACAAAGGTTAAAAATGGACCTAGCAAATTCAATCCCACATTCTGTCCAAAATTCGTGTAAGTAACATATTATTTTATGTTTTTATAAAATTCTACACATCATGACGATTCCGAAAAGGTAAGAAACTTGTCAAACGGATAAATAACGAAAAAGTTACGTTAAAAACAAGTTATACGATAAATAAACGGATTTATAAAATAACTTTTATAAAAACCTTAACAAACAGCAAGTTGGTTAGTTTTAACAAATAAAACTTATTTTTAGGATTCTAAAATGATAAGAATCATGATTTTTCAATTTATAACGAATAAGTTATGAATTTCGCGGGTTTTCGATAATTAAAAGTTTATAAAAATGATTTTATAAACTATGAACAGTAAAAACACTATTCATGACAGAAAGTTATATTTTTGTAAACCTCATAAATTGATATAATTTTCATTAACGAGAACGTGCTCGAAAGAATCACTAAAAACGGAGCTATAACGAATAAAATACGACTTACGGGTTTTACGATACTAAAACTATAAAAATAAATTTTAACTGGTATCGGTGAACAGTTTAAAAGTACTGTCATCAAAGGATCAAAAAATATGAATGAAAAAAATTATGATAATCGTCCTAATACGAAAGCCGATGGACATAAGAAACGTCAAAGCGGGTTAACGCAAAAGTTATGCTATATTTACTAAAACGGTAATTATAAACGTTTTTACTTATTAAACACAATTTTACCAAAACAATTAGATGGTGATTGAACAATATAGAATTATGTGGTTATCAAAGTACTATATTACTAGGAGTTTTCATAATGAGGCCTCTTTCGGATCGGTGGCGTATCGACAGTTGCTGGTTTTACGATTTTTAAGTGTCCTAGCTTTCCTCATAGTCATTCATGACCTCGTAAATTTTGATAGCTCCGAACGATAGTATGATTGTGACTAACATGGACCTGTACTATGAATTTTCTTAATCAAAGTGATTGGTACTGATAAGACCTTAATTTAAATAGGTTGCATCTGACGATTTGCGTGACAACATATCTGTGATATTTGGATTATCAGGAACTCAGGTGAAGTTCATAGACCCCACATTTTTACGATTTCAATTGTTTTATAACTATGGGGTGGAAACATGCTTTTGTTTATAAAATGGACGCAAGTGGTATTTTATATTGTTTACATTGTTTTGCCTAAGTAGCGATAACCCAAGTTGAGCCCATTATCATGAACTGTCAATTGCATAGATTGTAAGGTTGATTAATACATTATGTAAGCGTGAATGTTATTGGGGGGGGGAATAGATCTGTTTGGGACGGAAACGATCCTCCCCGTTCGGGTGGACTAGTATCACCAGGAACGAAGTATGCATGTCGAATTTGGGGATGTTTCGGGTATATTTGAACATCTATCGGGCAGAAATTGCAATATTATTTTTATTTGCAGAAAGATTGTCGAGCTTTAGTGTATTGTCCCTCCATATAGAGGTTCCCTCCTGCTCATTCATCGATTGGGCTTAGGTAAAATGTAATCTGGTTTTGTGATGTCTGCATGTGTTGCATTATCACGGGGAAAGTCTTGCGGTCCTGCATATTATGATTTATCAAACCTATGAATTCACCAACATTATTGTTGACGTTTTAAAGCAATATTTTTTAGGAGATCAGTAAGCATAAGGTGCCAAGGATACATTGGTGATTTTGTTTTTGGAAGTCATGCTAAAGATATGGTTGTCTTATGTTTTGGGAAACTCATGTGTTGTGAACTAGTATCTTTGTAATAATAATAAGGAACAAGTTAAAGCTTCGGGCTATTTGTATCAAATATTTGTTAAATCTAATGTATCAGTTTTAAAACGACTTTTTGGTCGTTCTATATATATCTTGTGTTATTGATCTGAGAAGTAACACGCCCCGGAGATCCTTATTCCGCTGCGACCCAATTTGGGGGTGTTACATCTGTGACACAGAAAATAGATTGAAATGCTGAAGTTCTTTCACAAAGCACACATCCTCAAAATCTAACTTTCCTGTTTTTATTTTACCTTTACCAGTTATGTAACCTTTACTTCCTCCAAAAGCAACAGGGCCACCATTAAAGTCTTGATATTCAGCAAGGTAGGCCTTGTTTCCAGTCATGTGCCTGAAACATCCACTATCAACAATCCCTTTGTTCTGTAAAGTTCTGTGTGGATAATCCTGCACATCAAATAAAAGAGATTAGATTCTCTTAGGGACCCAAGCCTGTTTGGGCTTGAGTCTGCCTAGTGGATCTTTGAAAGTGAAACAATTTCTAAGACTTGATCCACTATTGTATTTGGAGATATTTTGCCAGTAATGTCTTTTTGGTCTCCAATTACAACCTGCTGAGGGCTTAACAGTAGTTTCCCTTTTTCCCCCAACAGCACTAACTGCATTTACCTCAGCAGTATTAACCTTTTGATATGAAATTTTTTTCTAAGTGTTGTGTTATTAAAAGGCCTTAAAAATGGGTGACTCGCGCTCCCGCTTTTATTGCCTTCTTTCGCTCGCGCGGCGCGCGGTCTAACTCTATTAACAACAGGTTTAAAGTAATAATTTTCCTTATAAAGACAGCATTAGTTAGTACTGCCCTTCGGTTACTGGACTGGGAGAGAGAGTAAATTATGTCTAGCAGTACTAACATTGTTAGTACCGCTAGCTCTAGTAGTATTACTGGGATTTTGCCTGTTCTAGTAGTCACTGCTGTAAAACAATTTGGTTTTTATGATTACTCTTTGCACATTAGTTCCAGATTGGCCTTAATCTACCTTGGATAGCTTCTTACATATTCCTATTGTTTAACTCAGCTTGTTTAGCCATCCTCTTTTCATGGAAATCACAATCTCTAATAAGATTACTAAGACTTCCACATACAAAACATGCTTTTGTAATAAACCTATATCCCAACCCTTTCTTGTCAACTGTAGAATTTTTACTATGTGTGAATTGATTCTTAACAGTTTCCCTAGGAGTTTTTACTTGCTGGTTAGCAAAACTAGGTGTTTTATGTTCTTCTGTTGATTGAGACACATGTTCATCTAGCACTTATTGATTCATACTCCTCATGGATAGGAGAATCAGACCCAAACCTTAGTTGGACTGAATACTTTGGGTTTATTGATAGTTTGGTTCTGGTGCTCTCTCGGTCATGTGTTTCACCACTACAATCTGATTCACATGTATCAAAGTCACTGGTTTGGGTTTCAGATTCACTAGTTTGAGGTTGTTTTGGACCATATGTAAATTGTGAGTAATCTATTTCTACATCAGGTCCAGATGACATGCAATTCCCTATCATGGGTGGGGGTACAGCATGCATTCCTCCTGCTGTAACAAACCTATCATACAAAGGTTGATTTACTAACTCACTTTCTTTATTCATAAATACACTTTGTAAAACTTCATTTTCATAACTCAAAATGCCATCATATCTGTGATCCCCATACCCAAGCCCAAATTTATCATTAGCACTCATTTGGATATTTAGCAGTTTACCAATATTTTTAGAAGAGTTGTGCCATTTTTCTACCTTAGCTTTTAAATCTTCTTTTTCTTTTTGAGCTTCTGCCAATAGATTCTTATGGTAAGTTAGGACATCACTTTTATCATCTAAGTCTATTTTTATAAACCTTATCTTTTCCTCATACCAAAGTTGACCTTGTTGATAAAGCAACTAATTGTGCTTCAACTTTCTTTAGACCTTGAGTATATGCCTGTATTTCTATGCTTGCATTATGATAACTGTAAAATACACATATCCGTTTATACCAAAAAATGACCTTAAATGACCTAAAACAGACTAAAATGGCAAAAATATATTTGCTTTTGTGTTTTGTGTGTGCAGGTACGGATAAGACAAATATCACAAGAAAACTGTTAAAAACGGGCAAACATGAACACGGAAATCAGAAGAACACAAGCAAAGAAGCCACGTAGCTATGGCAAGAAGCACAAGAGAAGCTGGATTTTGCACTAAGTACTGTCACACAACAAAGACAAGGCCTCACAACGGATTGCCACGTTGGCAATTCGTGTGATCCCAAGGAGAGATCCAACGGCTCAAAATCACTACCAAATGATTGAAGAAATGGATGGTGATGATTGAAAGGAGCGTGTGATGCAAGGCAGCCTAGAATCTTCATCAGCTGGCTATAAATAGCCCTCACTATCACACACACCCACAGTTAAGTAGTAGTAGCTTTTAGTTTTTAGCTTAATTTTCATTCTTAGCTTATGTAACCTCCTTTCAACTTTTGTAATTTTCTTTTAATATTGTAATCAAGCTTTCATCAATGAAATTTAGTTTAACTTTGTCATAAGCTCTTTTAACTTCACTCATAAGCTCTCACTTTTCTTCAAATATTAAGCTACTATTCCATAAGCTACTCTCAAGCTCATTCAAGTATATAAGCTTGAATTTGAGCTTAATAATGTCACTAATTAATTCTATTCTCTTTAAATTTAGAAATACCAGCTCTTAATTACCTTAGCTTATGGATTTTGGACTTGGAATGAGTGATTCAATCTTGGTAGGAATTCCTATAGGACTTATTTACTAGCTTTCCATATGGATAACGCTAGAGCTAGTAGATAGCTCTAAGAGCCTGTTTAAGCTTTGTTAAGCTGGAAGCTTGTGGTTAAGTTTTCTTTTTTATTCCTTTTGTCTTTATTCTTAGTCTCATTATTGCTTAAGTTGTTTACTTTTTGTTTAAATGTGCTTATTTTAGTGCTATTTTTGTTTTGCTTTTTTTTTTTATTTTTAGTCTTTTTGGTGGCTTATTAGTTTAAGTATTCATTGTTTTAGTTATAAGCATTTTAGGAAACTTTATATTTCAATTTATGATCTAAAAAAAAATCATAAAAACCAAAAATGTAAGTTAGGCTTTAGTTGTAGATCTTTGGATTTGCTTATTGAGTTGTTTTTAATCATGTTTTATTAAGTTTGATTTAGCATGTTTCAAGTTTGGTATCAAGGTTTAGTAGCTAGCAATAGACATCGGCGCCACTTCGCTCGAGTTTTATCAAAAATCTGTCAATCTGCACAGGGGTGTTTGGGAATAAAGCCTGTTTGTTCATAAACGTAAAGGTTATTTTGTGACTTCTCTTTGATCAGCTTCACTTTCATGTTTGATTAAGATTTAAGAAGGTTTGAGCCACACTAGTTGCCAACCATCCATCCACCCACAACAATTTAGATTTTAGTCAAAATCATTTTAAAGCTTCTTGAGTTAGGCTGTGCACCAGGGGAGTTTTTTTTTTCTTTTTCTTAGATTGCTAAAAATTAAATCCAAGCTCTTTGAGCTTAATTTGTGTGTGCATTGTGTTTATTTACTCTCAAATAGAGTAAGTAGTGCAGGTGTAACCATTTAGGTAACCTGCACTTCAATTAGTGGATGTGCCATTTGCTCTTGCAGTAGTAACATTAGTTACTACTGCCTTCCTTTTTGATCTCATTCTTATTAGCTTAAGAAGTCTTTAGTCCTTAAAATTCAGTTTCCTTATAGATTAGATATAGCTTAATTTAGTTTAAGATCTTGTTCTCATTTTCTAGCTTAAATTCTTAGGTTAAATTTGCTTTTTAAAAATCTTAAAAAACCAAAAAGCCAAAAACAGTAGTAATAACTTAGTAGCTTTTAATTGTGAAATCTTAGCTTGTAGAAATAGGTTTTGTCATTTATATTCATAGCTTAATAGTTGCTTATCTAGTTTTCATAAGATAGGGTTCTGAATTAGCTTATTAAGCTTTTTAGCTTAAGTGGATTTTGTGCTTTTTGAGTTAATTCCTGAGTTTCCCTTTTTGATCTTCAAATTCAGCTAGGGTTAAGTGTTTGTAGCTTAAGTAGCTTATCATTTACATAGGACAGTTTTTGATTTTTAATTTGAGCTTATATTAAAGCTTGTGCAAAGCTTTTAGTGAAATCAAGTTTTAAAAGCCTTAAAAGGCTACTTTCTGTGAACAGTCTTTCAAAAGCTCTTTTTGAGCTTATCCTTGAGTTTCAGCTCAAGTTATCTTTATTAAAAGTGATTAAATTTGAGGGGGTTTATTAAGCTCAAGTTACTTCAGTTTTTGTAAATCAGTTAAAAATAAAAAAGTGCAAAAAAGGGTGTATTGCAGACTAGGAACCTAAATAAGACCTCTCTCCTAAATAGGTCCATACGTTTTACCATTGTGCTTCAATAGCTCATCCAACCATTCCTTGCACCATTTAATCTTTATACTTGATTTTCTTTTCCTTTTTCCTTATAAGCCGTAGCATAGTTAGCTTATTGTAGTGCTTATTTGAGTAGTATTTTGAGTGTGCTTATTTTTCTTAGGTTCCTGCTAGCATTAAGTATTTTCCCTGAATTTTTCACATTTTTCCATTAATTAGTTTAATTTCTATCATTTTTCGAAAGTTTAAATCTTAGAAAATACATAAAAAATAGAAAAAGTTTTAAAAAAATACAAAAAAATAGTTTTTAGTTTTATAAAAAGTACTTTTAGTTTTACATTAAGAAAAATCATTTTTACCTTTTTAGATTTTAATTTTCATTTTTGAGCTTTTATTTTTAATTTTAAAAATAGGATTTTAATTTTAAAAATAGTTAAAAATAGTTTTCTGAGTTTTTAAGTCACTTTAGACTTTTCTAAGTTTAAAAATCATTTTTCTTAATTTTTAGAACTCAATTTGCTATTTTTTAGGATTTAATTAGATTAAAATAGTTTTTAATTCATAATAAATTCAAAAATAATCAAAAAAAATGTTTTTCTTTTTCTTAAAATTTTCTTTTGTTCTAATTTAGGTTTAGAAATTTAGTTTGCAATTTTAAAGTTTAATTTTATCTTATTTGCTTGTTTGTCGCGTTTTATTTGTTTCCCGTTAATTAGTTTAAGTGTTTAATTGCTTTTAATTGTTGCTTTTATTTAGTAGTTATAGATACTCAAAAATATCTTTTCTCTCATTCAAATCATAATCCAAGCTAAAGCGAGGTTTCAATTTCACAAGTCGTTGGGGAAACGACCCGGGTGATCATTCTTCCCGGTTAAATATACGTATTATATATTATATATATCTTTTAGAGTGAGCTTTTCTTAAGGGAGACTTTAGGAAAGTTCTTAATTGCTCTTTTGGAATATTATTAGTATATTTTATAGCGTATATAAAACTTACAATCAGTTTTTGGCGCCGTTGCCGGGGACTTGTGTTAAAGATTCCGTCGTTTACGTTTGTTGAATTTGGTTTGAAGATCCTTTCGTCCTCGAAAGTTTTATTTTTGTTAAATATTTCAAAAATCCAAAAAAATTAAAAAATATAAAAAGTAAAAAAATATTTTCTTTTTCTTTTTAGTATAGTTATCATATTAAAATAAATAAATAAAAAAACAATCAAAAATTTAAAATTGTCCTAAAAAAATATAAAATACACAAAGTTGGTAAACGAACACCAACATATAATACCTTCAATTGAGGTATTATCATAAATAAGTTCCGGTGAACTTGAAAAGTTCCCAAATCGAACCAAAGATTCAAAAACTTGCCATTTGTGTCATTTACGAGGTACGGCTCATCTTAAAAAGCAATTTTTAAGAGTTACCGTGAAGTAAGTTGATTATTTGGTTTTAAGTTGTCTTCCGTGTATCCGTTTAAAATAGATTGTTAAAAAAAATCAAAGGTAAAAAAATTTAGTGTAATTTTTGTTTACTTTTTAATTTCTTTATTTTTAGTACATGCGCACTCGTTCTTAAGCTCGTAATCGAAAACAACAAATAATACCGGTTATTGTTGAGGAACCCGAGTTTCCAATGGCCGACAATCGTACCATGGCTCAAATGCTACAAGCTCCCATCGAGGGAAACGAAGATGCAATTGTTGTTCCAACAATAAATGCAAATATTTGTGAAACTTAAAAAACAAACTTTGATTAATCTTGTTCAAAGTAATCAATTTACGGGTAGGCAAGACCCTCATAATCATCTTTGATTTTTCAACAAGGTTACTTCTACGTTTAGACATCCAGACGTTCCGAATACATCGATTAAGCTTTTGCTTTTTCCTTTCTCTCTCGAAGGTGAAGCCCGGACTTGGCTTGATAAAGAACCACCTCGATCGATTCTAACGTGGGATGATCTTGTCTCGAAATTCATAAACCAATTCTTTCCACCTTCGAAAACAACTTACCTTCGAAATGAAATCACTACTTTCTTGCAAAAACCAAATGAAACTTTCAACGAAGCATGGGAACGTTTCAAAGGACTTCTTCATCAATGTCCTTATCATGGTTTCTCGAAATTACATCAACTTGATACGTTTTACAATTCTTTGAATACTAATGATCAAGATGCTTTAGATTCCGCCGCGGGTGGAAAAAAATGGACATAGAAGTGTTGTACCATGTTGGTTTAAGCATAAAAAGTGTGGATATAAATTAGGGTTTTAAAGATTTCTTAATAAGTTTCAAGTAAAAGTGTGGTAAATAACTTGTTAATCATGCTTCATGGACTTGTATTCATGTTATATGGATGCTAAAATGATGATATAATGGAAGTATAAGTGATGTACACTCTTGGTTAAGTATAAAAAGGTTCAAGTATAAACTTGTAGTTAAAAGTATACTTAAGGAAAGTTTAGGTTTTCATGTAATATTAATGACTTGTTAATCTTGGACAATTGGACAAATGTTGGACTTATGGACTTTATTATATATATGACTTATGATATAAAGTGATGTGGAAGACTTGTGGTAAATTACTTATAGAAAAGTATAAAATCAAAACTATATAAACAAGTATTCAATTGAATGTCAGAGAGAGGGCTGTTTTGTTTTGATTCATGTATGATGACAGCCACTTTATGATTTAGAAAGATAGTACACTTTACGACGATTCCAAAAAGGTAAGAAACTCGAAAAACGGATTAATAACGAAAAAGATACGATAAAAACACGATTTACGTTAATACCGGATCTATCAAACAAACTTTATAAAGAAAGTTCTAAAATACTTCTAAACCAGAATGTTAGTATTTTTCAAAGATTGTACGCATATTTTTAGGATTCCAAAATGATAAGAATCGTAATTTTTTAATTATAACGAAGAGTTATGATTTCGCCGAGTTTACGGACATTAATTACGTTTATAAAATATTTTTTTTATAAAGTTACTATTCATGACAGAAAAATTTATTTTTGTAAACCTCATAAATCAATAGAATTTTCAATTACGAGAACGTGCTCGAAAGAATCGCTAAAAACGAAGCTATAACAAAAATACGACATTTACGGGTTTTACGATAACTAAAACTATAAAAATAATTTTATAAACTGGTGTGAACAGTAAAAAGTACTGTTCACCAGAGGACATGAAATATGAAAATGTCAAATTTTGATAACTCGTCTTAATACGAAAACGTGAGCGCAAGAAACACCTCAAACGGACTTGAAACGCGAAAGTTACGCCAGTTTTACTAAAACGGAAATTATAAACGTTTTAACTTATTAAACCCAATTTTACCTATACGATTAGATGGTGATCTAGCTATGTAGAGTTGTATATAGTAGATGTTAATTATCATGCTTAGTACTTATACGGCCTTAAATTAAATAGGTTGCATCTGATTATTTACGTGACGCATTATCTGTGATATACTTGACATACGCTCACTCAAGGTGAGTTCATAGCCCCATGTTTGACTTGGTTTAACATATTATTTTTGGGGTGAAAATATGCTTTGTTTTAATAAATGGACGCAAGTGGATATTTTATATTGATTACGTGTTTGCCTAAGTAGCGATAACCCAATGTGCCCGCTACCATGAACTGTAAATCACTGGAGGTGTGAGGGGATTGTTTAAATAGATCTATTTGGGGGTGACGCCTCCGTTTGGGTGACTAGCTATCACCGGGAATGAACGTATAACATGGCGGATTTGGGGTGTTCTGGGTTAGAACATCAATATGGGCAATGTAGGCCATTTATATGGTATTCATTTATGTCGAGCTTTAGTGTCATGGGCTAAGGAACACGTAATGTCATTTTTGTGATTCTTACATTTAATGTATTATCACGGGGGAAATCTTGCGGTTCTGTTTTATACAAATATAAATCTATGAATTCACCAACTTTATGTTGACCGTTTTAAGCATGTTTTTCTCAGCTTACAATGTACATGGATTACATTTGGTGGTCTATCTTTTTGGAATCATGGCTTAAAGATTCAAGTACATTGTAATTTTAGGGATAGTATTCATGAAGTAAAATCTTCCATTTTTAAGGATGAAACAAGTTTAACGCATGGTGCTTTTGTATCTAAGCATTTAATTAAATTTCTTAATGTCTCCTTTTTAAACACACTTAATTAGTGGTCGTTCTCATGTCTTGTGCCATGTGATTTGAAGAACGTCCCGGATACATTATTCCGTTGCGACCCATCTTTGGGGGTGTTAAATAACCAACGAGTCTTGTTTTGGATGACCATGTTCTCTTCATCATGCTTGTTCTTGAATAGCCATTTCAAGGTAAGGGATTTTATGTTACTTGGAGCAGGAACTAACACCCATACATCAAGCCTTTTGAATTAGAGAAGCTCTTCTTGCATTGAGTCAATCCATACGGGGTCGATCATAGCCTCTTTGATATTTCTTGGTTCCATAATGCTCACTGTCAGTGCGTAGATGCACATGTCACCATCTGTTCGTAATTGATTTTTTGTCAAAACTGGTCGTGAGGGTTCTCCTATCACTTGTTCTAGAGGGTGATCCTTAGTCCACAGATATTCATGAGGGTAAGGTTGATAAAATGTATGCATGTTTGATGGATCCACATAGTGTGAAGATGATGATTCATAAATCACTTGGGTAGTGGAGCTAATGGATTAACAACGTATTGCCATCAAGCTCGCATCAGAACATTATCTTAGTGGTTTTGGGTCGGAGTGGAGCTTGGGTCTTGTTGTTGTACATGGTGTTGTCATGAGTAGCTCGTCACATCTGTGAAAGTGTTTGGAATTATGAAGTGAGAGGATGAATTTGTTGGTTGTCCGGTGCGGTGTTTGCTGTTGTTGTAGATGCTGTTAGCGTCTGAAGAACTTGAGGTGCTTGATCAGCCTACGTAGTTCTTGTAGCATTACGGTTGACCATCCAATTTATCATATCATAATAGCTTCAAACGTAAATCTAATTTACTTCAGTTGGGTTTTATAGATGTTATTGTTGACGGGCATAAGTAAGATCGAGGCGAAGCTCCTGAACTGATTTGTTCTATAAGTCATTCCTTGAAGCCTAAAGGTTGAACTGCTTTATTCAAAAGCCATTGCTAAAAGTTCATCAAATGTCACATTCATTGTCTCCATAATCTTCTTTGTCCTTCGGTTGTAAACTCTATAAGCACATAAATTAGCAAAATAACCAATGAAGAAGCCAATATCACCTTTTGCACCAAGCTTCCCAATATCCTCATGGTCATTCTTGGGATAACAGAGAGCCCTGAATACATGTAGAATGAAAACATCCAGTTTTCTGCCGTTGTAAGCTCGTCTGGTGTTTTGTTTAAAACGACGGTGAATGATGGAGCAATTTTAAGTGTAGCCTCCGTAAACAATGCTTTAGCCCATAAGACATAAGGTGCCCGAGAGAAATCAAACATTGTTTCTAGCAGCTCCACTAGCGTTCAGTTTCTGCGTTCCACGACTCCATTTTTTTGAGGTGTTCTGATAGAAGACGCTTGGTAACAGATTCCAACACTATTAAAGTATTCTTGAAGCACTTAATTATTGAATTTTATGTCGTTGTCAGTTCTTACAATGATGACTGGTGCTTCATCTTTTGATGAGAAAGAGTACCCAAGTGTAACGAGAGTAGTCATCCCCTCTCACCAGAAATACCGTTTCATTGATAATTTGACTCTTATCAGACAACATAAATCCTATGAAGAAGGTGCCACTCTGCTTAGAATTTGGAACTGGTTTGGGTGGGTGAGATGCCTTTTTGCTTTTTCCTTGCACATGAGGGACAAAGATGTTCTTTATGATATTTGAATTTTGGAAGACGGTGCGATATCATTTTTAGACGGTCATTTATGGGGTGGTGGATGTTGAATTAAGGTGGGATAGACGTTGATGCCATAACCAAGACTTGGTAGAAGTAGCACAATCCATGAGGCAAATTGGAGATGCATAGGCCATTTCATGGAGATTGATGGTGTAAAGATTTGTTGTACGATTTCCTTTCAACAAATCAACTCCTTCAAGATTTCTGATGAAACAGGTGTTCCTTCTGAAAGCGACCTCTAAATCTGAATCACAAAAAATGTCGTAACAAAAAAATTATGCCCCAAGCCTTCAACGAAGTAAACCCTAGCGATCAATATATTTCCCCATTGAAGATCACCATAACCCAGGAATTGGCAGAACCCATGATCATTTCCAAAGCAGACGGTTCCCAAGAACTTCCAGACAAAATTTATGAGAAGCTTTAGATTTCCTGGATAAGCTTGAGCATTACCAATGTCGACGCACCCTTAAAACAATATGTTTGAACCTGCAAAGAAAAAAGTAGAATTTGGAAACCAATTTCTTGTAGGTTCCTAAGGGTTAGAAATACATGCATGATCACCTTTAGATTAGTCAAATTGACACTCAGATTCACTAGATGTAATTATTTTTCCTTTAAAGTCAAACATTCTTCTAGTTGGTGACCACCTAAGGCAAGTTCTAGGTTTCCTAGGCTTAGGTGAAGCAAATCTTTCTTTGAACCCTACCTTTTTAGGTTTCGTGACTATTGACTTATGTTTCTTTTGATTTGCAGTTTTTGAAACATTAGCATATAGGTTATTCTCACGAGAATTCCTGGCAATTCACATAATTGAGTACACAGACATCATGATTAGAAGTATAACACCCTGTGTTTTCAAGTCATTGATGACGTCGATAAATCTACTATTCATCTTTTGTATTATACGCGTTTGTTTTAAATCGTAAATGTTAAGCTAAATCGCGTAGGCTAAAAATTAGCGTTCAATGTAAACGGGGCATCCAAACAATTAGCGTTTTCAATCAATTCAAGTAGTAAATAATTATTTCTGAGGATATAATTATGGTCTTTGCCATTTTTATTTTTATCGGATAGGTAAAGTGTATACGTTTCGCGATAAATTGGTTTAGGCATGACCAGAACCACGTTAAATAAATTACGCTTCAACAACATACCCACGATTGTGTATCTAAACACTCAAAGTTTCTATTAAATTTACCAAAGTCTATTATTACTTTTACACTTGTACATATTAATAAATAATAAACAATAACAAATACTTGCAGTATATCATCTTTTATGAAAAAACTACAAGTTGGTAACTAGTTTCAATTCTTACTAGATAATGTTGGTTATATAAACAAAAGGTTTCTAGACCCACTCTCCCTCCTTCCCATGGCACAACAACACGCACTAAGGTCATAGAGCACAATTTTCATACCAAACCTTGGCTTGACACTCTTATACATGTAATACTAGCATACTTTGTTCTTTGCACTCGCCAACGCTCTCCTAGAAACCCTCATCTTGTTTCTTAGAACTAACTATTGCAAACTTTTTGGGACATCTAACTCTTATAATGTATATGTATTCGAAGAGTGATAACACACATAGATAGAATGAAATACTTAGCACAAAAATCAAACAAACCCTCTCTTTTGGCTCCTAACGCCACGGCTCAAACACCTTTGTAATAAATCCTTCCCAATTTTTCTTACACTATACTCCACACCTACATACATCATTCCAAGATACTTCTAAGTGTTTCAAGCTTTTGGCTAACCATTTGCAAGTAGTTATCAAGATAAGGGAAGCTAGGGTTTTAGTTGGAAATCTAGGGTTTCTATTGTTGCTAGCTTTGGTTTTAAGGCTAAACAAGGGTTTAGCACATATTTCTCATCATCATCATCCATCCACTCTTAAAAAATAGGTTATATAATAACCTTTATCTTGTCATTTTCATGTTTTTATATGATATGATGTTTTATATAGAAACTCACCATTTAGGACTTTTTTAACACGTAAAAGGGATTAGTTACTTGTAGTTATGGATTTGTTACTTTTAAACTATGTTATGATGTTAATGAGATCATGTTAAAATGAATGTAAAAGGATGGTACCATGTTGTTTTGGTGTAAAAATGGATAAATACAAATTAGGGTTTATAAAGGTTTCTTAATATGTTTTAAGTAAAAGTAATGCAAATGGCATGTTAATCTTGTTTATGGATTTTTAGTCGTGTTATATGGACACTAAACATAACGGTTGTAAAAAGGATGGAAAGACTTGTAACTCATGGTTATTGTGTCAAAAATGGTTATGTATTAAAACTTAGTTATTTAAGGTTACTTATGACAGTTATGGTTTCATAAAGTTTTATTATGGATTATAAATTTGGACATGATGGACAATATATGAAACTATGGACTTTAATATATGTATGATATATAACATATATGATAAATAAGACTTGTGGTAGATTACAAAAGTGGGAAAGTATAAAAATAAGGTTAGTTATGGACTTAGCAAAGCCATTCAAACTTTCTGTCCAAAATTCGAAATTAAACATATCCACTTTATATTTTTATAAAATAGTACGTCTCATGACGATTCAAAAAAGCTAAGAAACTTGAAAAACGGATAAATAACGAAATAAAGTTACGGTACAAATACAAGTTATACGATAAATAACGGAATTTATAAAGGAATTTTTATAAAACTAATTTATAAAAACTATATAAAACAGAAAGTTTAGCATTTTAACAATGTACATATATTTTTAGGATCCAAAGTGTTAAGAAAACGAATATTTTCAATTTAATAACGAATGAGGTTTAGAATTTTGCGGAGTTTACGACAATTAATACTTTTATAAAACTATTTTTATAAGAGTTACTATTCGTGACAGAAACTTTTATTTTTTTTAAACCTCATAAATCATTATAACTTTCAATTACGAGAACATGCTCGAAAGAATCGCTAAAAACGGAGTATAAACGAATAAACACGACGTTTCACGGGGTATTACGATAACTCAAACTAAAAAAATAACCTTATAACCTGGACTCGGTTTGTGAATAGCAAAAGTACTGTTCATAAGAGGATCAAAAATATGAATGTCATATAGATAACTCGTCTTACGAGGAAAGCGTGGCTAAGAAACGCAAAATCGGACTAAAACGCGAAAGTTACACAGTTTTACTACAACGGGAATTAAACGTTTTAACTTATTCAACACAATTTTTACAAAACAATTAGATGTGTTTAGTATATTGGAATTATGCATGTAGTAAATACCCAATCTGATTAGTACTTATACGAGCTTAATTTAAATAGGTTGCATTTGATGATTTACGTGACGCATTATCTGTGATATACTTGTTATTCGCTCACTCAAGGTGAGTTCATAGCCCCACGTTTTACATGATTTGTTTTACAAGTTTTTGGGGTGAGAAACATGCAATGTTTTATAACTAGACACAAGTGTTAGTTTCATATTTATGATTACGTGTTGGCCTAGTAGCTGAATAACCTAGTTGAGCCCATTATCATGAATGTTAGTACTGGGATTGTGAGCAGCGAAATGATTTGAATAGATCTATTTGGATTGAACATCCTGTTTGGGTGATTAGCTAAACACGGACAATGAACGTTTACCATGTCAAACTAGGATGTTGCGAGGTTAGATCATCGTATATATGGGAATTTGTAGGCCATTTATCATGGTATTTCATTTATGTCGAGCTTCATGTCATGAGACTTAGTGCAACGTAAATTACATTTATTTATGATGTCTGCATCTGTTGCAAAATCATCAACTTTTTTGGGGAAATCTTGTGGTCCTACAATATATGATTTATCAAACCTATGAATTCACCAACATTATTGTTGACGTTTTAAAGCAATGTTTTTTAGGGGATCAGTAAGCACGAGGTGCAAGGGATACATTGGTGGTTTTGATTTGGATATCATGCATTAAAGATTTTGTCGCATTACATTTTGTATACTGTTATGGGCTAGAAATCTTTGTATTCTGAACAAGTGGATAAGTGAAGCTTCGGCTTATGTAACAAATACTTTGTTAAATCCAATGTATCAGTTTTTAAACGACTTTTTGGTCGTTCTATATACATCTTGTGTTATTGATCTGAGAAGTAACACGCCCCAGACCCTTATTCCGCTGCGACCCAATTTGGGGGTGTTACAGATTGGTATCAGAGCCAAGGTTATAGAGAACCAGGTCAAATGTTTTTGCTGGACTATAACCGTTTTCAAAAGTTGTTTTTATAACAAAGGGGTTTACACGGGACATACATATGTGCATACATTCATGCATACACTACTTGTTGCATTAGTTGGTTGGACTAGATGCATTCATAATTGATATACATGTTATGATTATAAATGTATATTACTATAAGAGTCTTATATTAAATACTAATATAAGCTATCTTTGGATTTTCAGATACAGTCATGTCAGATTTAGATGAATCGGGGATCACATACACAGCGGTGTCCAGTCCATATGAGGACTTATCAGACATAGGATCACGAGAGCCGATGATCACGAGTTCCTTGAGCTACCCTACATGCCAGAGGACCCATACGTGGAGGCCGCTCTTCAGGCCTCACCCTCTCCACATTACGTGCCTGGCCCTGAGGAGCCAGAGCAGGCACCACCCTTACCAGATTATGTTCTAGGTCCAGAGCATGCTGACGATGAGATTGTTGCTGAGGATCAGCCAGGTGCTGAGGATGCCTCACCCACTGCATAGTCACCTGATTATGTTCCAGAGACTGATCCTAAGGCAGATCCAGAGGAGGATGACGATGAGGACCCCGAGGAGGATCCTATCGACTATCCTGCTGATGGAGGAGATAACGGAGATGATGAGATGGACATCGAGGAGGATGAGGACGATGATATGGACATCGACGCCGATGAGGAGGATGAGGATGATGAGATGGATGTTGAGGTTGACGAGGAGGCAGAGGAGGAGCACCCAGCTCCTGCCTACCCTGTAGTTGTTGCTTTACCAGCTACTGCCCCGTCTGCAGAGGAGACTGAGCCGTTTGAGACTGATGAGTCTGCGGCCACACCACCACCTCACCCTGCATATCGTATGACAGCTAGGATTACTATTCCAGAGCCAGTACCTGTACCAGCATGGTCTGATTCTGAGGTTGCCAGACTGCTTGCTATATCTTCCCCACCAGCATCACCACTATCTCCATGGTCTTCATCACCACCCCAGATTCCTTTCCCACTGCCACCCCCGATACCATCTCCACCATTACCACTATCACCACCCTCACCTGTGTTATTAGCACCACCTCCTAGTCCTATTCGTTCATTGGGCTATCGAGCTACCATGATTCGGATGAGAGCTGAGGCTGCAGCTAATTCCCACTCTCTACCATTACCACCATTGTTGTTACCCTCTGCCAGTCATAGAGAGGATAGACCCGAGGTTAACCTACCACCTCGGAAGAGGTTAGGTATAGCTCTTGGTCCCAGATACAAGGTATGAGAGAGCTCCACCACTGCTGCTGCTAGACTAGCTGGAGGTCTTAGGGCAGATTACGGCTTTGTTGCCACAATGGACAGGGATATCAGGCGTGACCCAGAGAGATATGTTAGATATGGGATCACAGATTCGTGGGATGAGATTGTTGAGACCCTACAAGGAGTTCCAGTTAGTACCGTACCGAAACAGAGTTGTTTCAACGAAAAGATTTGAGTCTATGGTTAGCGAACACAAATTAGATTCTACACGCTGTTAGAACTTAAAAAATAAAAAAAATATAAGTGACAAGCAGAGCCAGAGACAGTTATTGGCTAGTCGGGTTAATCTGCTGTTTAGAGACAGACGTGGACATGCACATACAGTCCTTATGATGGAGACTGAGGCTAGGATGTCTAGAGAGGCTTGGGGATGATCTATGGATGCGAGTGATCTTGCGCGTGCAGAGGTTATGTCACTACGCACCACAGTTCATGCACAAATGTCAGAGATCACAGAGTTACAGTCAGCAGATCATAGTAGACGGAGAGCAATTTCAGATTTGCTAGAGACAGACCGCGGGAGGCGTGAGGATATGAGAGAGTTGAGAGCAGCTGATCGTACTCGACAGCAGTAGATTATTCAGACATTGACTGTTATGCAGACACTACAGAGAGAGATGATTCCGCTTTAGGGACTGGTCACCACACTGCAGGGGCAGGTGACAGCTTTACAAGGACATGTGATGGCATTACAGGGGCAGGTTACTGCATTACAGGGACAGCAGGGACCCGCTGGGGGTCCTGCACAGCCAG
>BQNB010122439.1:0-18013 GCA_026074375.1 Tanacetum coccineum
GATATTTTTGAAATCCAAAAGAGTTTTGCAGGTCATGGCTTATTAGAATAAGCTAAAATAAGATGTTTTAACGTAACAAAATTTTAGAAAAAGGATTCGTTAGCTAGAAAATTAAAACGGGTCATTTTTAGGGTTTTAATTAAAAACACATGGGTTTGTGGTTCAAGGGATCAAACAAGAGTTTATATAGAATCTAACAAGGATAATAAAAGTTCTAAAACAGATTATGAGCTTATGGAACAAGGTTTTGAGCTTACTTGAGCTAAAATGGGTCGAAATGGGTTTTTTGGGTTTGTACGCCTAGATATGGATTCAAGACCTTCCTTCTCTTGATTCTTGTCTTCTATTTTGATCTTAGGGACTTCTCTTGATCCTCCTTGGTATGATTTAGAAATCCATTTATGTGGTGATGAGTTTTTGAGGTGTGAGTGAAAGAGTGTGTGTTTCGGCTATATATAGGGCTCATATGACCCTTAGTGCCCAAGTTATCTTGATGTAAGTATCTAGTGTTGTAGAGTGGTGACTAAAGAAGGCTAGTGATAAATATTGTGGGCTATGGAGGTAGCAATGCAAGGTGGAAGGGTGTTAAGGGGGTTCAATTACAAGGAGGTGACAAGAAGACATAGGTGACCAAGGGATGTGATGGAGGTGCTTGTAAGGTGCTTGGGTGGCTGCTTGGTGACATGGTGGTGAAGTCATAGAGGTGTTAGGGAGCTAGCTTAGGTTAAAATGGGTTTAAAAAGAAATAAAGGATGTCGGGTTGGTTTTGGTTTCGGCTTAGGGTTTAGGGTTTTAATTCGAGTTAGGGTTAGGGTTTAGGTTAGGTTAAGGTTTAGGAATAAGGTTTAGGATTAAGATTAGGGTTTAGGATTAAGGGTTAGGATTTAGTTTTAGGTTTAAAATGAAATTAGGGATTTAGAGTTTCGTTTAGGGTTTAGGATTTTAGATTAGGGTTTTAGGATGACTTAGGGTTTAGGTTTAGCGTTTAAATGTTGTGTATTAGGAGCTTGTATGTTGTGTTTAAGTGATGGTAAGAAACTAGAAGAAAAATGGTGGTAAAACGAGCTTATTTGAATTCGTGCTTTATTAATTTATACATTTAGCTTAAATGAGTTGTATATTGACATGGAGGGAAAGATATTCAAATGTTGTGCATTGTACACTTGTACACATGCTTGAAGGCTTGCACATTCATTTTATATGTATACATTACATATAATTAGGGTTTTGATATAAACGTTAATGAATAAAGTCTATTTTGATATAACGTTGTAAATGGTACGTTAAATGGATAATGTACTTGGTAAAAATGATATTAAGATATAGACTTGACATATTAGGATGTTTACATGATATAAACATAGATATAGATGGCATTGGTAGAGGTTGCGTGAGCTCGTTTACTTTAGAGATGCAAATTACGTTGCATAATGAGATAAAGCAAAAATTTCCCTGTAAAAAGGTGGTATATATATAATAGATGGATATTACAGTGAATCTAATTTAACAGATGGATAATTACAGTGATGAAAATTACGGGTTGTTATAGATTTACAAATTCCAAAAATGGCAAAATAAAGTAAATTATTAAAAATGTTTGAAAAAATGGATTTAGCAATTTTGGCCTTAAGGAATTGTATTAATGCCACTCTTTTAGAAGATAGAAAAAGGAGATGGATGTCTGACAGTCAAAATTCTTTAAGAGATTTTTATAAAACTAATGTAATTTCGATGTCAGAATCTTTGACAAAGGCTTTGAGAGAACTTCAACAAGAACTTATTGAAGAAGTACATGAAATGTTAAATATTTTTGAATCAATAGAACAGAAAGTTGAGGGACAATCTCCAAAAGAAAATATTTTTCAAAACAAAATCGATCGACTTTTGGAAGCATCTTTGACTAGAGAAATCAGAGATTGTGTGTTGATTTCTGTTGAAGAACAGAATAATGAGTTGTTAGAAAATGAAATTGTAAACATTTCAAATGACTCCAAAGATATCCAAGCCAATTTACTCAAAAGAATCAAAATTCTCAAAAATAATTTTAAGAGATCACAAGCTCTGAGTATTGATTTTGAACTTAAACTACAACATTAAAAAGAGAGAATGGCTAGTGATGTTTCTTGGAAGTCTAGGTTGTCAAAGTTAAATGAGGAGAACGTGTTGCTAAAAACTTGAGTTGATTCTATTGTTCAAGAAAGAGAGAATATCAAAATCTTTTTAATTCAATAAAAGAAACACGGGCTCAACATCAACAAGAGGTTAATGAGTTAATCGAAAGTATCAGTCAAAAGATGTATGCTTACGGTGATGTGCGTTCTAAGAATCAAGATCTTTTGATGGTAATTTCTGATCTTAAGGATAAACTCAAAACCTTGGAAAAAGGGAAGGGTGTGAACACTAAGTTTGACAAATCTATGATCTCAGGAAAACTTCTATGTGCAACACCATTGCCTAACAACATAGCAGTTCAGGCTAAGAAAGTTTCAAATCAAAAGGACAAAACTGATAGGTCAAAACCAGTCACTTCACATTCCACACCTAAATGAGCAAAAACAGAAAAAGAATGCAAATGTTATTGTAAGAAGAATGTATAAAATACCAACACAAACAAACACAAGTTTCTAAAACTAACATGAATGTTTCTAATTCTACAGGTGTAGAAAGTTCTAATAGTGTTAGAAGACCAAAGTCTAAGGACACTAAATCAAAGAATAGAGTCTTGAAGAACACAAATGATAAGAGCTCATTCGTACATGATCGGAATATATCAAGTAGTGTTAGTATAGAATCTAATAAGCATGAAACAATGAATTTGACTAAACGTCAATCAAAAGCAAGTGTATTAAACACCAAGACTGTAAATGCTGTTAATGACGGTTTGAATATTATTTGTGTTTCTTGTAGAAAAGATGTGTTTATGCTTTCTCATGAAAAGTGTGTTTCTCGTTATGCTTTGTCTAGAGATTCTAGGGTAAAAAGAGCCTTATTTCACTACCCCCGTAGCATCGAAATCTCAGAATTTAGGAGCTACTTCTGTAGTTGCAAAGTCTAGATTAAGTGTTGCTAAAACCCCAACAGCAATAACTAAGGTCTCTAGTGCGTTATCACTATCCCTTGATTCTAGTCAAAGTAGGACACTTAGCAATTACATGAAAAACAAAATTGCAACAAGTCGAAAGTGGCAGAAATGGTTTAAATATCAACCATGTTTTAATTGGACACCCAAAAGCAAAACTACAAAATCAACACCTAGTGTGTCAAACAGTAGTACTAGTGTTCGTACAAAATCCAAAACACCGGTAACCACTCGGAAATAGGTTGCCAAACTGTCCACTCTTCCATCTACATTTGTTTCATGTGATGCAAGTGATCTAGCTCGTCCTTTGGATTGTTGATAGCGGGTGCTTGAAGCATATGATTGGCAATCTAAAACTGCTAAGAAATTTCATTGAGAAATTCATGGGAACAGTCCGCTTCAAGAATGATCACATTGCAGCAATCACTAGATATGGAGATTATGTTCAAGGAAATCTCACGATATGTCATGTATACTACGTTGAGGACCTAGGACACAAGTTATTTTTGGTTGGACAATTTTGTGATGAAGATTTGGAAGTAGCCTTTCATTCAAACACTTGCTATGTTCGGAATTTAGAGGGTTATGATTTGCTTACCAGTTCTCGTGAATTCAATCTTTACACCATCTCCATTTCTGTATTGGCAGCTTCTTCTCTAGTATGCTTAATGTCCAAAGCCACATCAACAAAATCATGGTTATGGCACCGGAGGCTTTCTCATTTGAATTTTGGTACCATCAATCAACTTATGTCAAAAGATCTAGTTGATGGGCTTCCGAAATTAAAGTATAATAAAGATCACTTATGTTCAGCTTGTAAGCAAGGAAAAAGCAAGAAAGCTTCCTTTCCATCAAAATTAGTTCCAAGCATTGAATCCAAACTCGAATTACTTCATATGGATTTATGTGGGCTAATGAGGGTAGAAAGTATCGATGGCAAGAAATATATTCTTATGATAGTCGATGATTATTCTAGCTACACATGGGTATACTTTCTTCGTAGCAAAGATGAGACTCCAGATATGATCATTAATTTCATTAATCAATTCAACGGAATCCAAAGGCTCAATTTATGAAGATCCAAACTAATAATGGAACTAAGTTCAAAAATGAAAATTTATGGTCGTTTTATGCAAAGCTAGGCATTGTTCATCATACTTCAACTGCTCAAACGCCTCAACAAAATGGTGTTGTTGAATGACGAAATCATGCACTAGTCGAGGCTACACGTACAATGCTTATCTTTTCTAAAACTCTAGAATTTCTTTGGGCCGAAGCCATTGCTACTGCTTGCTTTATTCAGAATCGCTCTCTTGTACACACTCGGTACAACAAGACTCCTTATGAGCTTATTCGAGGAAGAAAACCCAATGTTCAATACTTTCATGTATTCGGATCTCTTTGCTATCTAACAAATGATCGTGATGATCTTGGGAAAATGAAACCGAAGGCTGACACTGGTATCTTTATTGGCTCTTCTGAGTCATCAAGTGGTTTTAGTATCTATAACCGGCGAACCAAAAACATAATGGAAACGATCCATGTCAAATTTGATGAACTCACAGCTATGGCTTATGAATGCAACAATTAGGACCCGGTCTAAATTGCTCGAATTTTCAAGACTCATCAAAAGAAATGAATGAAATACCGTCACAACAAGACTTGGATAACTTGTTTGGTTCTCTACATGAACAAGGGGGGGGGAAAATTTTTAAATATGCGCCGACGTACTTTTGGAAGTGTTAATAATTTGTTGCGATCTCTTCGATGATGTAGACACTCTATCACCGTCTTCAATCATTTTTTAAGACAGTGATGCTCCGCAAATAGTAACTTCTTTAGATGAACCAATCACACAACAATCATCAATTCCAATCTTGGAAACTCATTCTGGTGAACAAATTCAAGAAGATGTTGCAGAACTTGATACTCTCTTGTACACACTCGGTACAACAAGACTCCTTATGAGCTTATTCGAGGAAGAAAACCCAATGTTCAATACTTTCATGTATTCGGATCTCTTTGCTATCTAACAAATGATCGTGATGATCTTGGGAAAATGAAACCGAAGGCTGACACTGGTATCTTTATTGGCTCTTCTGAGTCATCAAGTGGTTTTAGTATCTATAACCGGCGAACCAAAAACATAATGGAAACGATCCATGTCAAATTTGATGAACTCACAGCTATGGCTTATGAATGCAACAATTAGGACCTGGTCTAAACTGCTCGAATTTTCAAGACTCATCAAAAGAAATGAATGAAATACCGTCACAACAAGACTTGGATAACTTGTTTGGTTCTCTACATGAAGAATATTATGCGCCGAGTACTTTTGAAGTGTCAAATAATTTTGTTGCGAATACTCTTGATGATGTAGACACTCTATCACCGTCTTCAATCATTTTTTAAGACAGTGATGCTCCGCAAATAGTAACTTCTTTAGATGAACCAATCACACAACAATCATCAATTCCCGACGGATTTATAGATCTGTACGGTCTCAAACAAGCCCCTCGAGCATGGTATGACAAGCTTTCTTCCTTCTTGGTTGAACACCATTTCACAAAAGGTATTGTTGATCCAACACTGTTTACACAAAGACATGGGGAGGATATTTTATTAGTTCAAATATATGTCGATGACATTATTTTTGGTTCCACAAATCCAGTTTTCTCAAATAGATTTGCAAAACTAATGAAAGATAACTTTGAAATGTCAATGATGGGTGAAATGAAGTTCTTTCTAGGACTTCAGATTCATCAATCCCCTCGTGGAATCTTCATAAACCAATCACAATACACTATGAAGCTTCTTAGAAAACATGAGATGAAAAAATGTGATATTGTTACGACACCAATGGCTATTGCCAAAATTGATGAAGATTTACATGGTACTCCAACTGATCAAACTAAATACCGTAGTATGATTAGAGGACTCATGTATCTCACAACAAGTCGGCCAGATATTGCATTTGCAACATTTGTATGTGCACGTTATCAGGCACGTCGAACTGAGAAACACCTCAAAGAGGTCAAAAGGATCTTTCGATACCTTAGAAAATCCATTAACAAGGGATTGTGGTACTCGAATGATTCTAGATTTGAGCTAATTGCGTATTCAGATGCAGATTTGGCAGGGTGCCTTGATGATTATAAAAGCACATCTGAAGGAATTCAGTTTTTGGGAGACAAGCTAGTCAGCTGGTCGTCGAAAAAGAAGGATTGTACAACTATGTTAACTGTGAAAGCTGAGTACGTATTTTTGTCAGCATGATGCGCACAATTCATTTAGATGAGAACGCAACTGCTTGATTATGGATATCGATACAACAAGATTCCAATGTACAGTGACTCAAAAGTGCAATTGCAATTTCATGCAATCTGGTACAACATTCACGTACAAAGCACATTAACATCCGTTATCATTTTATCAAGGAGCATGTTGAAAAAGGTACCATTGAACTTTACTTTGCCGGGACAGATTATCAACTTGCTGATCTATTTACTAAAGCCCTTCCAAGAGAAAGGTTTGAGTATTTAGTTCACATGATTGGTATGCGATGTATGACTCCAACTGAGTTGGAACGTCTCGCAAAGTTATCTTCTTGAATGAAAGATCATACATCAAAAACTTTTGTAAATACATTTAAAAAACAAAGTACAAAATTAAAAAATTCAAAAACAACAAAAATATTTTGTTTCTTTTTCAAAAATGAAAAACAAATAAAAATTTGAAAAGTACAAAAACACAAAAATATAATTTAAATGATGCAAACACATATCTTCTCCATTTTTTTATCAGTTTCATGATATAGTTTTCACAAAAAGTGGTTCTTTAAATGCTACAATATATCATGAACCGAGGGGGAGTAAATCATTCATAAAATGATCTTTAACTGCTAAAATATGTGTTTTGTAATCATAATCCATTCACAAAAAGATGATTTTCGTAATTACATCTTTCGAGAACAAGATTTCCTCAAAAACATTTCTCAAAAAATCATCATCACTGAAAAATCAATCGTGCTAAAACAACATCATTAACAAACTCTTGAATAAGTTCTTTAATTAGACATTTATTCAATGGGAGTTATGAAATTCTTGATTTTCTACATCTTCTCAAGTGTGTTCAAAACTGCAAAATTAACTATTTTCTCGATAAACTTCTTTAATTAGATATTTTAGTGAAGGGGAGTTATAAATTTTTAGTCATGTCATCATCAGAAAATCAAAATTGTGCTCTCAAAAGCAAAAATGATTCTTTTTGAACAAAACCTTTATCAAAAGAAAAGAAATTTCAAATGAATATTTGTTCAAGGGGGAGTTATGAATTTTTTATGGTAAATAACAGGAACTTAACTGCAGAATATTTCAAAAAGGTTTGTTGTGAAAATAGGTCTAACTCCAAGGGGGAGTTTATAAAAAAATTGGGAAATAAAAGCTTATGAAAGTAAGTAGAAGGGCTAAAAATGTCAAAATGAAAAAGGATAGTTTCGTATGGGCTAATAATGTTTACGAAAGAAAGTACAGGGACTGAAAATGCCAAAATGCAAAAGGATAGTTTCGTATGGGCTAATAATTTTTACGAAAATAAGTAGAGGGACTGAAAATGTCAAAAATATAAAGTTATTTTCGTAAATATAAAAAGAACATGGATCATACGTAAGCTATTACTTTCGTACGTAACTAAAAGAGCTTTCGTAAATCCTTTGCAAAGTTTGAGCTTTCGTCACTTAAAAAACAATGATCCAAATCGTTCTTTCAGTTCTTAGTGACAATCAAATGTAAGAAACGTCATCTTCTTCAATTCCTTTTGTACATAACTACTTTAATTGATTGATAACATAGGTTTCGTATAGATCTAGGGTTTCGTAAAAATGAAAGTGTTTGAAATGATAAATTGATTGAGGCAAAACATAGTTAAGTATCTTAGAATATGATTCGTATGAATTGGTCACTGATAACATCATTTGTGGACTAAAAATTTTGAGGTTTCGTAACCATGATGGTTTTGTAAACGTAAACTTTTGCTTTCAGACATAAGAAAAGATCTTGAACTGTGAATAAAATGATAATAATAAGCTGAAAATCAAGACAAGTCTTTCATAATATCATTTTCATTATAATTATGTTTTACGAAAGTGAAGGTTTCAGGTTTCGGTTTCGTAAGAGTTTACTAAATGGTTTCGTAAATCGTAATTGGGACAGTCACAAATGGTTTCATAAACGTTTTGGGCCAAAGCTGAAAGGTTTCGTAAATGACATATTAGGCCAATAACTGGGTTTCGTAAAACAAAATTGGGCTTTTTCAGTTTGGGGTTTTGGAAAACAAAGTTAATGAGCTAAATTTTTTACGAATACTCAAGTGGGCTTAATTTCTAAACAAAATGGCATTTTATAATAAACTAATGACAAATTTAGTTAAAAAAAATATATTTTTATAATGATAGATGGGCTAAATGGTGAAGATTGTGTCCGGTTATGATCGTTTTCTGAATTTAACAGGATGAGGATTGAGCAATCTACTAACCATCCAAATATCGTATATAAGAATATGTTTTTTCATAGCTAAATTTCTCATTCAGTGATCAATGATTCAAATGATTTGAGCAAAAGAAATGAATGAACATGGTGATTCAACTGTTTTTGGTCATAGATTCCCATGTCTCAACAAAGGCAAAATTCAAAGTTTTGAAAAGAATGTTTCAAAAACCGTTCAAAAATAATTTATGACTAACTGTTGTACTCAATTGGGTAAATGGTTTAAGTCATGTCCGGTTTTGGCCTTTTCTGCATTGAACAAAATGAGGAGTGAGTGGCTTAGTGACCATCAAATTGTTGTTACATTAGTTTGGTTGTATAATCATATTTTAAAACATTTTTTTGGCAAACTTGTGATTTTGGAAATGTTATCTCAGATTTCTATAAAAAAAACTGTATCTTTGTGTCAAAAAGTGGTACTCTTTTACTGAAAAGTTTTTTATGAGAATATAAAGTTATACTCTTAGATTCCTTAAACATCAATGGTTGTCACTACTTGTGTTTTTTTGCCAAATTGGTATTTTTTTAAATCAGAGTATATTTTTATTATTCTTGAAAGAGTATCATTTCACAAATATTTTTTGGTGAGGAAACTCAAATAGATAGAGATAAAATCCATACGCGAAAAAGCAAATTTGAGTATGCTCAAAAAAGAAATGTCAGAGCATACAAAATGAGATCAAAAGAAAAAGACGAATAAAGCGTATGACATGTGCCCGAAAAAGCAAGAATTGGGACATGAGAAAAAAAATAATCAAAATATGCTCAAAAAGAATTGCCAGAGCATATAAAAACAGACAGAGTGGAAAGAGACAAAAATGTTATATAAATGTGTATTCTACAATTGTTTTTATCTCATTTCACTAATCACTTCATTTCTTCATACAATATTCCACATGGCTCAACCAATCATTCCAGTTGTTCAACTCGTCCCCAAATTTTAAAGCATTAGGAGATGCAACAATTATGTTGTGCTTCAAAGTATCCCATGTTCACCAGAATGTAAGATAGTAGGACAGATTTTACTTGATCATCCATTGAGCTTTGCTCTCACCGCGACTGTAGATGTTCCGGCTATGTACTTACAACAATTTTAGAAGACAGTCAGCAAAGTGCCTGATACTGAGGACACTATCATGTTCAAGCTGGACAGACAAGAGATAATTTACACTGTTGATATGTTTTATGATACTCTTCATTTGCCAGTGGAAACTCAAGATAATCCACTCATTGCACTAGTCAACATTAGAATTATTGAGTCTTTCATGCAGAGGGTTGGCTATCAAGGTGTTGTTGATAAAGTGAGTACCTTCTATACGAAGTTTCTTACTCAACCGTGGCAGACCATGTTCAAGGTGTTCAACCGTTGCTTGACTACTCGAACATCTGGGCATGATCAAACAAAGATCAACATTCTTCAGTTATTTCAGGTTGTGGTCAACCACACACATGTTGATTATGCTGCTCTCCTCTTGTGGGATTTTCTTAATTGTGTATTTTAGAAGAAGAATTTCATCTGGTACCCTCACACCACCAAGCTTATAATTGCTGATTTGATGAAGAAGTTTCCATCCATTCCTCAAAGACTTGATGAGGATTATCATTCAATCAAGGATGATATTCCATTGGTAAGTGTTTACTCTAAAGGTAATGTGTTGTTCTAAGGGATGCTAATACTGGATGCATTCTAGACTGATGAGATCGGTGCCACTGATGACTATAAGGAGTATGAGACGGTGTATGTTGGAGTAAAAGTTCCAATGAATCAACCACAACCGGTTGTTTCTACCCAAGGAACGTATAGGACTACACCTAGAGCCCATAGGACACCTACTCTTACCGCTGTTAGTCCTCGGGGGAAGAAGAGGAAGCAAAGTGCTAGAGAAACTAGTTCACCACGAAAGTCGCTCAAAGTAACCATCAAACAAAAGCAGGTGGTCGAAGGTGAAAAAGATGCAGAATCATATGCTAGTAAGTTTGCTGCTTTTATGCTTGATGATAATGTTGATGATTCCGGTAATAGGTTAGAGCCCGGGAGCTATAAGGAAAACCCGAAAGTTGTTAAAGATTATGATAAGAACGAGAAAGAGAAGAAAGATGAGAAGAAGGATGATGATAGAACTCATGAGATAGGTAGTTTAGAGAATAGGATTGGGAAGATGTAGACACCAATTCCCACAACACTTAGATTCCCTAGGATAAACTTATCTTTGGATAATAACATTGTTCAGGAATTGACGGATACTGTATCACTCTAAACTGCCACTACATCTAAAGATCCACACAAGAAAAGACGAATTTCCAGCAAATACAAGCATCTTCTAGGAGCGCTTCGCAGAATGTGCAGGCGTCAAGGATATATGATCAAGGACATGGAACAAAAATGTGTGACAAAGACGAATTCTAGAAAGTTCATGGAAAAGTTGATCAAGTACTTTACGAGATTGTACCTCAACTTGCTAAAAGAGCCACCAATTATTTTATTAAAGGAAATTTAAAAAGAGTTGTGGCCGACACTGTTATTCCTGAACGAGATGCTTTTCAATATGAAGTACATGCTCTTATTTCCAAAGAATTCGAACACGCACCCAAGATCATAAAAGATCTTTTCAAACATTATGTACAGACCAATGTTATTCAACTTCATCCTACCATAAGTACTTCGATCGACACAACTTTATCCGCCGATCTTCAATGACAATTGTATTTAAAATGAAGTCTAATCTTTAAGATTATGCTAATGATCCAGCATCATAGGATGTACTGAAGCATAAGTTTGAAAAATCTTCCACCTCTAATACTTCTTGCAGGAATGATGATTTTCACTCACAACATCATGATGAACATCAAGATGATTATGCTCCTCCTGAGGGGGAGAAATAAGCGAAAAGACACAAGACATCTAAAAGTTCAAAGTATGGAAGGGGTTCTTCATCAAAACGATTGGCCAAAGAATCCACAGCTTATGTAACCAAACAACAACATCAACAACAAGAATAGGATGCATAGGAAGAGGAAACATTGATTGATGAAGATGAGGTGATTCCTGAAGATGAAACACCTGAGCTGATCACAGAATTTCAAAATGTTGATAAGCGTGTTCTAACTATCTTTGATCGTGCAAGAATGAAGGCTACACTGAATGATATGTTGAGTAATCAGTTCAAAAATGCTGAAGAGTATGCCTACCATTTGGAACAAGCAACAAATTTTATGAAAAATCAGATAGTTTGGGAAAGTAGACAAGAGGACATTAAACGATCAATACCAAAAGCTCACATTTTCTATGGACCTCAAAGGAATCCAAATGAACCTCCAAGGTATTTGTACAACAAAGATCTATTCTTTCTAAAGAATGGAAATATTGAGGAGAAGAAGTATATTCTTTCACTCTACAAGATACACGCAGAATTATTTCCAGAAGCTGATCTAGAAGAAAAGATGAATCATTGGGTTCAAAAAGAATTCAAGAATTTTAATGAAGACGCACGGCTGTCAATTCAACATTGGAAAGATTCATGGCATAAGAGAGTGTACAAGCAGAATCAAAGAAAAGTCAGAGATAACCCAGGAGACTATGTCTCTAATCACAGGATTACAAAAGTTGTCAGAATTACTACTGATCAACTATATGCTTTGGACTTCATGGAACAAATAATTGTGATGAGAGAAAATGATAAGCCAGATAGTTTTTCTGAAGCTGACTTCAAGTATCTAAACAAAAATGATATTGAAGACTTGTATTATCTCTGCCGGAATAAGAAGGTCAATTATCGTGAAACCATGTTTATGAATTCATTAATAACATTGATCAGAAGTTGTGTGATCTAGGAGAGAGTTCATGATTTCCATTTGGGAATAGAGAGTTATCAGATCAAGGTAAACTTAACCGCACCAACATTAACATTTTTTGGTATTGAAGCACATAAACCACACTCAATAGTAGACAATCCAAATACGAGTTTGATTTACTTAAACACCAAAGATGAGAAACAAGTTATGTATTTGGTAGAGATTGTTAAGTTTTGTGATGCTACGTTGGAAAGAGTCTTGAATGAAGTAAAGCTAAGGATTTTTCAAAATCAGTTTTGGAAGAAACCACCTCGGCTAGGTGAATTAGACCTTGACATAATGAAAGCATTCGAGAGAGAAATAACCAAGCGTCTAAGACATCGTGAGCAGATGAGAAGGTGGGAATCATTTATGAATGGAAGACCAATTCTACCGACGATGAAGCGTCTATAATAATCAACCCTTAGGGGGGGGGGATTGTAGGGTTTAAGAAAAGTGTTTATTATTATACGAATTGGTCTTTGTATAGTCTTTGTATAGTTTATAGTTTTATTAGTAATTATAATGTAATAAAGTATATCTTGGTCAAAGTTAAGTAACATTGACCAAGGTTTGACTAAAGTTAGGAAAATAAAATAGGATAAACAATAAGTATAAGTACCCATCTAGGAGGGGTGTTTATACAATTCTTTACATTTTTATAACTTCACCTCTCCCTTCCATTTCTATTTTCTCTTTTAATAAAAACTTTGAAAATGATAAAAAAATACACTCTAGCTCTTCTCCTCTAATTCTATAACTTTCGTATGATACTATAGTGCAAACATGACATATAACAGCAAGCAAAGATGAATTCATACTACAACAATGTCCCAAAAGTGTGACAATCCACATTTTTAGGTCATTTTACGTCAATAAACTCAAAACTATTTACTTTGAACCTTTACGTGTTTACTTTTATTCATAACTGTTAAGTTGAATCGCGTAAACTGAAAATCACCATTTAACATAAACCGGAATTAAACAAATATAAGTTTACGTCAAATATGTGTTATATAATTATTACGAAGATAATTTATAAGCTTTCATATTTTATTTTTGTATTTTTACGTAAAACGCTTACGTATACACTTAAGTGCATGCATGCATGCAAATAAATCAACACCATCTTGATACTTGTACCTATATATACATGTTTAGAGTTTAAACATAAAAATGATCTCTTTTTTTCCTTCTTGCTTTCTTTTTGCCTCTAACATAAAAGCCAAGAAAAGTATCTCCAACATCATGGAACCTTGCAACATCCATATTTGTGTTAAACCATTTCCTAAGCATACTTGTGACTCCTTTACACTCACAAAACACCACCTACCACCTCCTTGGGACGCATATACACGGCATGGAGCAAGGATCAAGGAAGGCATGCATATTTTTAGTTAAACTAACACTATTTGACCCAAAATGAGATTTAAACCATTCCTTAAGTATCTTATAAAAGGAACCATACCTAACTAGTGACTTGCCACTTCAAAATATCAAACAAACTCATCCTTTTCTCCTTCTTGTGTGTTTGGCAGTCAACAAGGGAAAGAGCAAGAAAATTTTCAAATTTTGTTAAGTGATTTGGCAAGTATTATTAAGGGTTGGATAAAAATCAAAGGTTCTTGGTTGGGTTGTTAGTTATACACTTTGCCAAGCTCCATCATCCATCTTGCTAAGGTCTATAATTTTAACTCATACTTTAATTTCATATACTTTGTATTATCATTCCATGTATAAACTTATATCACCAATTAGTTTGTGTATTTGAAAGTTTTGCAAATGAACAAGTAACTAATTATAAAAGAAACTTTACATAGAGTTATAGAACTTAGTTAGTAAAATATATACATACTTGTAAACTAGTTATTTTAGTCTTTTTATTAAGTTATATGTTGGAATATTAGCTAGTGATAAAAATGGTAAAGTATGGATTAAACTAATAAATATATACATTTAAATTCTTGTTCTTAAATTTACATTGTTAAATTAATTTTGATAAAGTGGTGGATGATATTAGGTTAGATTTATAGTGGTTTTATTGTTTGATATATTAGTGAATAGAGATAGGTTAGATTAGGCCTGTGAGGAAGTTGTGTTGATTTTCGGCTAGTTTTTGGTAGAAATAGTATGGTGTCCCGAAACAGTTCGTGTAATAAGGATGACTTAAAAGTATTTTGACAAGTTAAATCTCTAAGAACATGTTACTTTATGTCGTTAAGCAAATTTTGATATAAAGAACGTAAAAATCGGACTTAAAACGAAGAAGTTACGTCCGTTTAAAGTTGGACGAAAAACAAATATTTTGACAGCTTTTACAATAACTACAGATAATCTGTCCAGTTTTTAAATCTTGGTTTTGACCCTTTTCGGGTCCGAACCGGCTAAAGTGTATAAAAGAAAACTTGTCCGGAATAATTTTTCACTAAGATAAGAAACATTCGTTTGTCATGAATGTATATAACGAAGGAGATACGCCCTTTTAAAGTCGGATCATTTTTCTGTATATATAGCAAAGTTTCTGCACATGTTTTTATATAAGAAGGTTGCTGTTAGAATTATAATTTGGTGTTTTTGAGTGTTTTCGGGCCCGTTTGAGCTATAAAAACTTTAAAAAATATTATAGTAACACTTATATAATATTTATATGGGTCAAAAACTTTATAAATATTATTTTGTAAACTAATTAATTTATAATTAAATGGACTATATGAAAATACTAATACTAAAAATAATATATTGAGCGAGTTAGACTATAATTAAACTCGACTAATAGAAAATATTGCAATTGTGTATACTTATATATATTAAATGGCGAACTTGTTGTAAACATTATTTTGACTTATAAAACTAAATCGCAAACTATTAGGTGGTGATATAATGTTATAAAATATAGTGCATCATTTTATTTCGCTTGCATTATTCTAAATCGACCTATAATTAAATAGGTTGCGTGTCAGACTTATTGTGACGATTTCCTTTGTTGATTTTTCCAAAAATCAATACTTTCTACTTGAGGTGAGTTTATAGCCTCACTTTACTTGTTTATCACTATTTTACAAACCTCGGAGTGAGATGTTGATGACATCAAATAACGTCTATTTTATAGCGTCATTTATCCCATGTTATTAACCCATTTTGTATAGTTATTGCAAAGAATTGTTACTTAATCGTTTATATTTTAGAATTGCAGTAATTATGGAGTAATTGATGAAAGTTAGCAAAAGGTGCGCATTCTGGATCTTAAATGAAGATATTTTGAAGATTACTATTTTGAAGACCAATACACCGTATCCATCAAGGAAGATATGGCGTATCCGTGCCTGCACTCACCAAAGACCACAAAGGAATAAAGCTCAATTTGCCGTATCCAGAGAGACTCAATACGCCGTATTTAAGAAATAGTATGTGAATATTCTGGAAGATATCAAACGTGGTCCCTACTCCAAGAAATCCCTAATACGCCGTATCCAATACTTGGATACGCCGTATCGAACCGACTTCCAGACCTTATAAATAGAAAACTCAAAAACGAGTTTTAAGTGTGCTAAATCATATTCTCGATATCTAAACCATAAAAGTCGATTTTCAGAGGAGAAAAAGAGTAGAAGAGGTCAAGCAACGTTATCAATTCCATAGAAGGCAACGTGTAATTCCATATACTTTAGTAATCGTTCAGTTTTTGGTATCATTCATTAACTCGGTTAGTTTACCTTGGCTAAATAATTGCTTTTGTATTTATTATGACGTTTGAGGGCTAATACCTTTGGGTATTAGCCATTATTATGAAGATCTGAATGTTAGGTATTTGTTTATCTTGATTTCTTGATTTATCGTTGAATGCTTGTTTATGTTTATCAATTTATACTTATTTACGCGCTTTTGTATGCGACCTATCATTCAACTGGATCTAGTGATACGGACCAAGTAGATCTAGAGTCTGGGATAGCTCTCCATATAGTAATTTATACATCTAGAATAATAGTTACATAAATATTTTCCTTCTAAGTCTGTGTCTAGGATACGCTTTGGGCTTAACTAGTTAATTGGATATTGCCAATGGTTTATTGATCGTGTTGACTAGCAGGTGACCTAGATGATTCAACAAGTAACGTTTTGATTCTATTGGATAGTTGGACAACTAGACTACTAGTGTATAAATTGCCATTAAGCGGTAAGTGGGTAAAGTCTCTATGAGCTAGAGTTTAACAAGATCACCATTGCTTTAATCCCTAAGATAAATTATAATCAGCAAATAAGGATGCTTTATGCGGATGCTTTAATTGTGACAGAATTAATGTGTCTAGGTCTTAGGATGATGTAATGCCTAAGTCTTAAGAATGATATGCCGCTCGAGAGAAGAAATCATTGCACTTAATAAAAAAACCAACATTCTAATCGGATTAATAATAATGGTTAATACAATTTTCTTATATTTAGCTCGACCGCCCTTTTATCTTTTGTTTATTAGCTTGCGTGGGTTAAAGTGCCTTGAATTGATTATAGTCACCAACCAAACCATGCTAGTCTCTCAGTCTGAAAACCACTTTTCCCGTTAGAATTAGGAACTAGGACAAGTGTTCGACACCCTACTTACCACGAAACTACTACCAATCGGGTACACTACCCGTTAAAGTGTTGTTTTTGGTTTAGTCAGCAAAATATAAATTTAAAACTTGAATCAATAAAATATACACCACACAACGACACATCAAGTTTTTGGAGTCGTTGTCGGGGAGTAAAAATTAATCTTGATTTTTATTTGATATTTTAGTTTTTAACATTATATTAGATCTAACCCTTAGGATTAGTGTAATTTAGATTAGTGTATATTCTTGTATATTCTGTAAATTTTGTATATTTGTCTTTAATTGATTGCTTGTATATTTGTGTGTTTAGTTGTTTGCGTATTTAATTGTTTTTCTTAATACACTATTCTGGTCGATAGCTGAATGTGGCGTATCCACTTCTATTGGATACGGCGTATTTAACTTTCTGTCCAATATAGCGTATTCATTCAACTAATTAATACGACGTATCCACTTCTATTGGATATGTCATATCGATCATCTGATAAAGTTCTTTTCCATTCTCAAACTTAAAGCCCAAATTTTTTTATATACCTTTCTCCGCTGGTTCTACTGATAATTTTCGGGGTATTTTTCAGTAAGAATGACAAAGGTTATCAAAGAAGAGTTCGATAAAATTAAGGATGTTAAGGTCAAATATGTTTCGCTAACTTGCGATACATCACTTGAGGTTTTCAACAATGAAGTCAGTCGATTAAGCGGAATGGATGATGATTTATTCACATATGAAGTTGAAGTTGCTAACATCCTATGTCACTCAAATATGGATGATGATTCGGAGCATGAAGCTGATGATGACATGGGATATGATCTGTCTAATGTTGCATTTACTGAATGGTTAGGATTGAAGTTTTTCAACTACAAAATAATGGATCATTATACTATAAAAGCATTATGGATTTACTAGATAAGAGGAGATGATGAGGTTGAGCTCACAGATGAAGAATCTTCTGATGATATGGATGAAGTTG
>BQNB010122441.1:6734-20285 GCA_026074375.1 Tanacetum coccineum
AATGTGTTTTGTAGATTTTTTGTTGATATTTCTTTGTAACTTTGAGTCCATATCCGGCCATAGGTACATATACATGATATATTTTAATGATTTTTATGTATTGGGTATAAAAGTGGGTATTTGTTGAAGCGTAGAAAAGTTTTGGTGCTTCCGGGTATGCCTAAACGTAATTTATCGCGAAACGTAAACGTTTTACGTAACCGATAAAAATAAAACATAATAAGTTAATTATTACTTTCATAATAATAATATAATGATGGCTTGACGTAAACTTTAATTTGTTTGGTGTCCGTTTACGTTGATTGATGATTCTTAATTTACGCGATTTAACTTAACTATTAAAATTAAAAGTAAACGTGTACGAGAGAAAAAAAATGATTAGCAAAAAAAAAAATGACGTCGTAAATGACCTGAAAATACGGAATGTTACATCTCCCAAATGGATTCCAATTTCAATAACGAAAATGATCCATGGGAATACAGTCTTGATATAGATGATTTTGATCTCCATTTAACACTTGTTCTACGTTCGTCTAGTAGCACACGTGTTGAACTATCTCCCTCAACACCAAATCTAGTTAGGATAATTCTCGGTCCTGTGGATACTGTTCAGCTCTCTAGTAGCACACGCGTTGAACCATCTCCCTCAACACCAAATTCAGTTAGGATAATACTCGGTCCTGCGGGTATTGTTTAGCAAGTCAATCTGCTTATAGAAAGAGATATCCATCTTGGTTGGGACGGGGAAGTAATGTCTACTCAAGAATATATGCAGAAAGTTGTTGAGGATGTGGATGAGGATGATGATTTTAAGAGTTCGTGGATTAGCGCCACTGAATATGTGAATGCTAATGGTGGCACTGTAAGTGGGTGTTTAGGAGACATCAACAATAATCTGAAGAAAGGGAAACTTGACCAAGTTGTTGTAATAGTCAAGTCTTGTTCTCCCAATATGCTTTGCGATCTCACAATGACTATGAAAGATCTGTCATGTACAATACCTGGAACAGTACATTACAAAGTTATTGGAGAAGGTGGTTATGGAAAGGATATTATTGTAGGAGCTGCTATGATACTTTCTAATGTTTCAGTAATTTCTCCTAAACCATCAATGCATTACCTTAACATTACAAGGAAAAATGTGGTTAAGGTTTTTCGTAAGGATACGGTTCCTGAAAGTGGTAGTGGTTAAGGTTTTTAAATTTCGTATTGTAATTTTAAATTTCGTATTGTAATTTTAAATTCAGTATTGTAACGGCTACTTTCCCCTTATAAAGTATTGTTAGATATCCTTCAGCATTTATATTTTCAAATTTGAAATCGAACAACTACTTTTTCTCACACAACTTCTTATCCCTTATAAATACCCTTCATCATCATTCATTTTTTCATACAACTTCTTATCCAACTCTTATAATCTGTATTCAATGGCTATGGATAACAAAACTAACCAAAGCAATCCCCCAACACCCGAGAAACCACCCATGCCTCTCATTTCTTCTTATCCAACCGTTGAGGAGTTAGCTGAAGAACATGACACATGTGATGAATATCTTACTGAAGGATTTCTCACTGAGAAAGAGCAACAACAACTAGCTCTAGATGAAGAGGCATATAGAGAATACTTAGAAAAAGAAGCAAATGCTGAAAAAGAACGAGCAAGAGCTGAAAAGGAATGGGAGGAATTTATGAAGGAAGAACAAGCTCATGATGAGTTATTCAGGTTGAAATTTAGGATGAAATCTGATTCAGAATACGAATCAGATTAAAACGTTTCCGTACTGTATTTTTAAATTCCGTATCGTATTTTTAAATTCCGTATTGTATTGTAAAATTCCGTATGTTTGTATTTTTAATTTAAATGCATTGAATTATGTTTGTGTGAAAAAAATGAAAAAGAAAATAAAATGGTGAGTGGTGGGGCCCAAATGAGGAGATAGGGATGTGTTATGAGTGAAGGAGTATTTTTAAATGAGAGTGAGATGCTAACGTGGCAGCCTGTGGGGCCCAAGTGAAAAGATACATCTCTTCACCACACTCCACCCTCTTAGAGTATACAGTGTAGCAACGGAAGAAATTCGCCACTCCTATGTGGCATGCGAAGTGGCGATCGCCACCACACCTCAAACCTTAGCCACTTTTTTGCCACTTGATTCTAGCCATTTCCCCGACGCATAAACGACAAAAAATATATACGTTATATATATTTACCAACGGCTATTTAAAAAAATATATTATATATATTAAATTATACCCACTTTTAAATTAATACCCACTTTTTATCTTATAGATACAACCATATTTTACTTTAAATTTTCACACTTTATCCTCAAAAAAAATATACTATGGCTTGTCCACTTCCACACACCTTCGATGAAATTCAAGCTTTGGTTACAAAACTTATTGACGAAGATACTATTCGTCAGAAAGCACTTATGGAGTTAGCCGTGTAATTTGAAAATGCAAGCGCAGCGAAAAGCGATTTTAGAAAAACATATGAGAAATGCTACGACATTACGCATGAGAGCCATGCTTTGATCGACACTTTTTTTAAACAAGAATCTAATAAAGATTACGATATGAATCTTGCTCTTTATCGAAAGGCTGCAAAATGAAGCAAGAAAAAGTTGAATATGATTTATTCACGTTGGAATTTGGGGTGCAATCTGATTCGGAATACGAAACAGATTAATTTCATTTTCGTATCGTAGTGTTTTTAATTTTCGTATTGTTGTTTTTTTATTGCGTATTATATTTTTATTTTTATTGAAATGAAAAATTTTTAGTTTGTGTGAAAAGATAAAGAAAATAAATAAATTGGTGAGTGGTGAGACCCAAATTGCTAAAATATGGTATGTTATGAGTGAGGGGTATTTTGAGTTGTTGTGTTGAAATGAGGTGACGGTGATGTGGCACTCAGTGAGGCCCAAATGGCTAAACTTTTTTGGCCACTACACCCCTTAATGTGTCATTTTGTGCTTTTTTATGAGTCAAGAATGTTTAGGACCCGTTTGGTTGGTGGGGATAACTTTAGGTTTTGGGATTAAAAGTAAAAAATAAATGTTTGGTTTAAATTTTAGGATTAGTATCTGAGTTGTAAACCAAATATTTGGGGCTTTTTAAAAGTAGTTTAAGGGCCCGTTTGGTTTGTAGATGGTTTAAGATTTGGATTTGGATTTGAATTTAGATTTGGTTTAGGATTTGATTTTGGATTTGATGTAAGAGAGATAAATAATATGTAAAAAATTATTATTTTATTATAATATAAATTAAAATTTATATAAATGAATGTAAAGGACAATCTTTATTATTTTTATGATATATGTAAAAACAAACGACAAAAAAATAGAGAGATAAAACAAAAAAGAACCCCACTTCGTCAGAAAACTAGGCAGGTGACCCTCCTTTTGAAGATCCCCTTATATTTGGGATAAAAATCCAACCCCACGACTCATAAAACAACCAAACGCCTGATTTACAATTTTAAATCCAAAATCCAAGGCAAACCCGTAAACCAAACGGGCCCTAAATGACAAGGTTTTAATAAAAGTGTGAGGCCGGGTTTTCATTCTTTCTATCTCTTTCTTCTTTTTATTTAATAAAATAATAAATTTAATTATTAATTCCTCCACTAACAAATTAAATAATTATTTTAAATTAGATATAATATTTTCTTTCACCTCAAATTCAATTTTGTTAAATTAATATAATTTTTTCTTACAATACCATCATAATTCAAAATTCTAAACCGAATCTAATCCATATCAAAATCCTAATCATAACTCGATAATGATACCAAAACGACGCCTATAGTATTTTAATAAAATCTCTCATGGAGTATGTCAAAGTGGACTATTTAAAACAAGCTGAAATTTAATGTAATTATATTATAAGAGTTTTTTGTTTTCTAAGAATTGGAGTCACGAATGACTCAATAACTCAAGTGGTGTGTTGAACCTTGTAATAAGGCGAACATTTGGGGTTTTAGTTAAAACCGGCTGCGGTTTTTTAAATCGAAACCGGTTTAGTCAACGCACACCAAAAAATATCGGTTTTTATTAAAACCGGTTCGGTTATAAACCGGTTTTTTCATATATAAAATGCAAAATCGGTTCGGTTAGTCAACCAGGTTAACCCGATTTTTATCAACCCAGTTAGGTTAAAAACCGGTTAACACCAACTCGGTCCTTCGCGAGATTTTTTTAAAACCGGTTACAAACCGCCAGAACGGGTCTCGATTTGAGAGAAACCGTATTTCCAAAAAAAAAACCGTTTTATTAAAAAAAAAACCGCCAGCGTTCGGTCAAGGAACGGGTTTTTCTCTTTTACTGTTCACACCTCTACTTATATGAAGTGAGTCGTCAAGAAACGATGATTTATAAAAATTCAGAGTTTGAGTTACAATCTATTAGAATTTGAGGTTGTTTTCTTTATGATTTCTGAGCCAGTTTTTGGTATTCAAGTGGTTGTTACAAAAAATTACACAAAACTTTACTTTTTTATTTTTGCTTTTTTTCAGTTGCTACAACCAAACAATTTTACAAACATATCTATTAAAAAAAAGAGTCGTCGCCTTGCTCTTTTGTATTTTTTTGTTGGTATAGTTAGAAAAATTCTCAAAAATCCGACGATAAGCGGACATACCTTTAACTGTCGATCCTAAGTAAGAAAAAGGAGCCGTAAGAGTAGCACAACCAATCTTAGTTGCGGCCTGGTCTACTTTATAAGAATCCACATAAATCCCCATTAGTTTACTTGTGTTCATATTTATACGTAAGCCTGAGGCGCGGTAAAAGCAAGCCAACATCTGCGTAATAGTATCAATCTATGAATTGAGTTGTTTATGATTTTGAGAGTTTGTTTTCAGTGGTTACAAACTTTTTTGTTTTTCATTTGTAACAACAATTACAAATATCTTTAAAGAGTAGTACTTTTGTATTTTGGTATATATTAAAATCACGACTGACCCTTTGCAAGACCAAATGTTGATCGAGTGTTACAAGAACCATATATATCTATATTTCTATACTACATTATAAAGCATTTGAGATCTTTCATATTTAGAAAGTTTGAAAATTCAAACTTTTCCTTTTGGATTTATGGAAATATCATTTTTAACAATAAACACATCCATCTAACCACATTTTGTAACAACTTTTTATTATGTGCAATCTTGATCATTAATCTCATTTTAAGGAAACACATCTTAAAATGACATGTGTTACTTCTTAACTAAAAAATTACCTTTATTTTTAAATTGAAATATCTTTTTATCTATTTATTTTTTTATCATTTAATTTCACCATATTTTCTAAAATTTTATATTCTTTAATTCAATATCCATATATATATGTATACATATATATATATATACATATATATATATATATTCATGTATGACTCGTTAAAAGATGTTCTTTATACTCACTACAACAAATTGGTCATTTGTTCACACTTTTTTCTTCGCACTTTTTAAACCATGAACTTTTTTTAACGTATTCACACTTATGAATGTGAAAAAATTATTCACACTTAAAAGTGTGAGGAGTTGTTTTAAAATCATATTGTTTCAACATCTTCACTCTTTAAAGTGTGAATTTTTTTATAAATTTTCACACTTACAAGTGTGAAATTATTTGCTACACCCATTTTGTTCACACAAATTAAATGTGAACTTTTTAACTCCACACACTATAAGGTGTGAACATATGGCTTAATAAATGTGAAAAGTTAACTTTTTTATGGTAATGACTATTAAAAAGCTTGGAGATCGAGTCTCAGTTGCATTGTTTAAAATCTAGTATCCAGTTTGTTCGCTTATGGTGGAAGTAGTGAGCCCAATTCTAATAATTAGATATATCGTTAAAAGAAGTTTAAGGGGTCCAAGAAAACTTAATTAGCAAAACGGGTCAAATGTTGAGATTTAAGAGAGTTAAGGGCCGTTTAGTTGGTGAAAAATATTTTATTTTTTTAGGAAAGTTTTCATGTGAAATAGTAAATATTGAAAATATGTTTGGTTGCATTTTTTCAACATTTAAAAAAAAAATGAAAAGTCTATTTTATTATTCTTACTTTTTTTCTTTCTTATTTTCTTCTCACTAAAAATGAATTGGGATCTATAAAACATCAAATATACCTTGTTTTCTCTCGTGTCATCCTCCACCGTCCATTCTAACCGCCGTTTTTAATTATTTAAAAAAAAATAGTTTATATATTTTCATACATTTTTATTTAAAAAAAATATATATATATATAACTCCATTTAAACGGATTTTAAAATTTTCAACTCGAAGAATAATTATTCCCTTTTCTAGGAATTTAAAATTGAAAAATATGAAAAAATTTCACCAACTAAACGGCCCTTTGTTTTCCTCAAAACTTTCGTTTTTTGCTTCGGTCAGTGTTTGGGGTTGAATCCTTATGTCATAATTAGGTATACTAAGCACTAAGCGTATATGTATAATTATTACATGGTCTTCTAGGACTCGAGGAAAGTATTGTTGCTAATCCACTTTGTTCTTATTATCCTTCCTTCTAAGTAGATCTATTTGCGCTTGTTACATATGATCAATCGTTATGTGTTACTGTCAAGGTTGCAAAAATCATGAATCGTTAGCTGAGCGGTCGATCACCTTATAGCTTGTAATCGGTCAAGGCGGTATTAATCGACGATTAATCGGATTGACATTTTGGCAAAATTTGGGTATTTCCGGTAAGTTTTGTCTATTTCTGTCGAGTTTTAGATATTATTGGCAGATTTTTTTTTCTAAAAAACAACTTGTAATAGATCTAAACAGTTAATATAAGTGATCAAAAACTTGTTATTTTTTTGTTCTTTATGGATCTTTATTAATTCTTATCGACTTTCATTATGGAAGTCAGATAGTCCTTCGTGTATTTATATTATTGCTTTCCTTCAAAGGTTTTTCGTGATGAGATAGACGTGGATCTCATAGCTGCTGTGTTGATCTTTTAGTTTTCTTTGTTTAGGGTTTTTTAGGTTTCGGTTTGCTTGTTGCAGTCAAGAATGTCGAATACAAGTGATAAGGGTATTATGTTTGGAGATGGTGCTGCTTGAGTTGGTATGCAGCTTAGAAGTAGTCCAAAGATGAATACATCTTCTCCTTTGGTTTCTCCGTCTTCTATTATTAACGTGCCCCGAGAACTGTATAGTATTGATGTTGCTGCCACTTTTGGAGTTCCATTAACTACTGTGGGTGACTTGCAATAGTTAATTAATGATATTGATGCTGGTAAACATGATGAGTTATTATCTGAGTTGACTAATGAAGATCGTATGGAAATCTTGGAAGCATTAGATTCTATATGTAATTCAATTAAGGTTGATCGTAATAATGCTGATGTTATCCCTTGTAAGGTTTCGTATGCTGATGATTCAATTAATCTTAATGTTGATGAATCCACAATACCTAGTGACCCTATCGTTCAGTCTGTGGACATCAATAAGTCAACATCCTATGCTGGAGTTGCGGGTGGAAGTGCAAAGGATCAACCAAATGTTAATTCCAACTTTCGTACCTTGGTGGCTGATCCCGTATTTGATGGTGTTAACATCTCTATTCCTCGTAAAGTTGTTGAAAAGGTTAGTACTCGCTTTGAACACACTCTATATGGCTACTTTATTGGAAAGAGAATGGCGTTTCCGGTTGTTGAATATTATGCTAGGAACAACTGGGCGAAACATGGGCTGAAAAGGATTATGATGAATTCCAAAGGCTTCTTTTTCTTTAAATTTGATTCCCGGGCTGGTTTAGAGGCTGTTCTGGAGGGTGGTCCTTGGTTGATTCGTAAATCTCCGATCATTCTCAAGAAATGGTCGATGGATACTAGATTGCTCAAAGAAGAATTGACTCGTATTCCGATATGGGTTAAATTGCATGATGTTCCTATTCAAGTTTTTGAAGAGGATGGTATTAGTCTAATTGCTACGTTCATTGGTAAACCTGTTATGCTTGATTCATACACAAGCTCCATGTGTAATGATTCGTGGGGTAGGAGTAGTTTTGCTCGGTGCTTAATTGAGGTAAATTCAGAGGCTGATCTTGTGGATGTTGTTACTATTGGTATTCCATCTCTTTCTGAGGATGATTTTACCAAAGAAACTATCTGTGTTGAGTATGAATGGAGGCAGCCCAGATGTGATACATGTAAGATTTTTGGTCATGTTCATGTCTATTGCGCTAAAAAAGTGGCGAGTCCTCCTATTGTTGCTACTTCTAATGTTGTTACCCCTAATGCTGAGAAGACTAATGATGGTTTCCAAACGGTGGGTAAAAAGAAGAAGAGGAAAGGTAAGTCCAAGTCTACTAATGGCGGTCAGTTTACTGGTTATTCGGTTAAACATAATGTTAGATATGAGCCTAAAGCGACTACAAGTGCACCAATGAAGGGAACTACTTATGTGGGTTATACATCTCAATCGACACCTATATTGAAGACGACTAATAATTCATCTAAGAAAGATAATCTCTCAATGTCTAATTCTTTTTCTGCCTTAAATGAAGAAGAAGAAGAAGATGAAGAAGAAGTGGAAAATGTGTATGATGAATTGGCTAACTTAATTCAAAACACAAAAGCTGGTGGAAGTTTATCTTTCACGGCTGCTGTTGGTTAGCTTGTTTAGTTGTGTTATGTGTTCTAGTTGCAATTAGTTATTTCTAGAGTTGTAAGAGTTTATGGCATGTCATAAGCTCTAGTTTTAGGTGTTTATCAAGCTTTTTAGCTTGGGGTTAATGTGGTACTTCAGCCACATTTCATTTGTTCTTAACTTTTTTCGGTTTTAATATACTTTACCGGGGTAACCCTTTACCCAAAAAAAAAAATCCCCTTCTCAAAAATTTCATGGATAGAAGAAAAATCAAACATTTTAAACAAAACTTTAAACCCTAGAAATCAAACTAACTAGTATACCAATTACGTTTTTGTTGAACGAATAAGTCCAACAAACCTTGAAAGCTAGCGCGGAATATAGACTCAAAGAAAACACACACGTGACCCCAAACGTTACATTGTATTAATTAACGAATGATCAAAGAAGAAAGTACACGTTATACCCTCGTACCAAACCTTTATTAAAATCCTAATAAAGTTATTACAACGAGGAAGAAGAATGAATAACTAGCATCCCCCCCTCATCCCTACTTATAGAGATGAGGGGGTAGAAAACTTTTTTTCATTTAACTCGGATGTAACGAACCACCATTTCCATAATATAGTCTTCCCTTAGCCATTTTAATCATTACATCTTATTGTATTATCTCAAAGTAAAACTTCCTATAACTCCAATATTTCTTATTTATTTCCAAAAAGAAAAATCTAGTTTAAATGAAAGTTTCAAAAGGTGAAGATAAATAGATAGTACAAATGCAAAAGAAGTTCAAACTTCAAAGAAATTGAAATTGATGCAAGTTAAATAAGTGGGCCTAATAATGCTAAGTTTACGCCCAATCTTAACTTGGTGTTTTAAGGTTCCGTGACGGATTGTGAATGTGAATATATAACTAGCATATGGGCCAAAAAACATGACACATGGGCCAAAGCCCAAAACTGGTCAAACTGGCTCAAAATTAGGGGTGAGCAGAAAAACCGAAAAAACTGAAAACCGAAACGAACCGAAAACAATCGAACTGAACTAATAACCGAACCGAATTTGTCAAAACCGAACCGAACCGAACTACGAATTCGGTTCTTGGGTTGGATATGGGTTTGGCAGTCTGAACCGAAAACCGAATTTATATAAATATATATATATTTTTATTTATATTAAAAAAATAAATAAAATTTTATCCTAATATAGATAAACACTTTTTATGCTTGCAATAATTTTTTTTCTATATATTTATGTATTTTTTTTCTTTTTTATTAAAAATAATTCGGGTTATTCGGGTTAACCCGAAAACCGAACCGAATTCAAATTCGGTTTTCGGTTCGGTTCGGTTGAAATCTAGTTCGGTTCAATTCGATTTTCAGGTTGACCCAATAATTTTTTTTAACCGAACTAACCGAACCGAACAAACTGAATAACCCGATAACCGAACCGATGAACACCCTTGCACTTGCGTCTTTTCTAAAAGTTTTGAAGTGAGTATTTCATTTTTGATTAAAAAGATATTCCATTTTTAATTTTTTTGAAGAAAAAAAAAAGATATTCCATTTAATATTCAGTTTTGTGATCATCTTTGTGGAACCTAATCACCCGCCGTGTGCTCATTCTCCCTTGACTTAGATAGATTTCTTGTTACTTATGATCAATCGCATTATCATTGATATCGCCTCCTCGATAACTTGTACACATTGACTGACAAATTTGGTGTTTACGTTATCAATTTCCGGCTTCAATACAAAACATAAGACTTGATGAGGACATAGTAGCAGCTAATGTAAAGTGAAAGGATTTAGTAAACCTATTGTAGCTTTCCATTTCCATTTAGTAAACCGCCATAGCGATTAATTTCAATTCAACGTGCACAATCAGTTAAAGTTAACTGAGTAAATCATAACCGTCCTAAAAAGGTAAACTAAAAAACCTTACATCACTATGATTCTCAAACCCACTAGAAAGCGTCTATTTTGCACGAAAAACAAATTATCGCGTCATTTCCTTTTACCTTTGCCTTTTTTACCCTTCTTCCCCTTGTAAATCTCCCCGTTCTTGTTTTTAGCATCTGGAGTGTTAACGCCATCACCTGTTTGTTCAACCTCAGTTGTGCTACTTCTCTCGGCACGACCATTTTCCCACACTTTAGATTCTGACTCTTGCTGTTAGTATTAGTGTCGAGTCTAGTTAATATATACGATAATTAGAAGGTAGCTAAGTGTCTTTTTCTTTATATGTTTGTTTGAGTGGGCTGGAACCAAAGCCCATTCCTAGTCGGTGTAGACTATGGCATCCACCCCCTCACCAAATAAAAGGAGGTGAGGAGGTGATGCTCAATACATACGCATCTTCTATTCTTTCCTGTAACCGATCGAGGTTTTGTGGTAATACAATATTATCGTTCGGTTATACTTTGTGGTGTTTTGTTCTTCTTGTTTCTTCGTTCTTCAACAGGTACGTTGAAGGTAGCAACTTGTGCTTGATTTATTCTGTGATCTAGCGTTCCGCGATCGAGCTTCGGTTTGTTGTCGTAATCGTACAACAAGTGGTATCAGAGCCGCGGTTATTGTGGTCTTGAAGTTCGAGGGCAGGTTCGGAGGTTCGAGCAAAGAAACGGTTTTCGGGTTTTTCGAATCGTTATCGGAAGTTGCAGGTTTTTCACACGAAGAAGACGAAGGTTTATATTATTTATAGTTCACGTGAAAGAAAAGAAAAGTGACCTTCTGTGATTGGTTTGTTATTTCTCATCATGTGACTATACTACAAAGAAGGGTTTCGAGTTTTATAATTAAAACTCGACTTCGTGCGAAGGTTCTTGTTGCGGTTTTTTTTCTTGTGTTACAAGTTTATAGTCGAGGTACTTGGGTCTCAAGTTTATCGACTTGGTTACTTGTTCGTGATCGAGGTTTAGGGTTTCTAATTAAATCGATTTGCAAGAAGGTTTTTTTTTGGCAACAAGGGTTAAAGAATATGTCGTCGATAGCGAAGTTTTACGTCTAAAAATTCGACGGGTCTAATGACTTCGGGTTGTGGCGTGTGAAGATGCGGTGTCTATTAATCCAACATGGTTGGGAGGCTGCGTTAGATCCATTCCCGGGAACCATGACGGACGTTGATAAAACTACGGCGTTGAAGACAGATGTCTACAAGAAAGCACACAGTGCCTTACTCTTGTGCTTGGATAACAAGGTGTTGAGGGAAGTCAACAAAGAAGATTATGTTGCGGGTGTTTGGTTAAAGTTGGAAACTTTATATATGACAAAGTCTTTAGCTAATAAATTGTACTTGAAGAAGAAGTTGTTCACTTTCTACATGGATTCAGGTAAGAAATTATCTGAACATATAGATGAGTTTAATAAGTTGGTTGGTGACTTGGCGAACATAGACGTTGATATTGATGACGAAGATCAGGCACTCATGTTACTTACGTCATTACCACCTTCATATGATAACTTTGTGGAGACATTGATTTATGGAAGATAGTCGCTCACTTTGGAAGATGTCTTGTCTAGCCTCAATTCACGGGAGTTAAAAAAGAGGACAGATGCAAAGGATGATGGTGATGGGTTATATGTAAGGGGAAGGTCGGATCATCGGGGTAATCAAGGACGTGGTAGTTCTCGATCGAAGTCGAAAGGTAAAGGAACTTATAAACTGAAGTGTTACATATGCTATTCTGAGGATCACCTGAAGAAAGACTGTCCAAAAAGGAACAAGAAGAAATCAACTGGCTTTGTCAAGAAGAATGTGGGACAAGGTTCTAGTTCTGAGGGTTTTGACAATGGTGACTTGTTGATGGCGGTGAGTGATGAGAGGTTCTTAGAGTGGATCATGGACTCTGGTAGCTCTTTTCATATGACGACTAGGAGAGACTTCTTGTTTGACTTTAAGGAGTTCAATGGTGGTACGGTTTTGCTCGGTGATAATAGAGCATGTGCCATCATGGGGATAGGGAAGGTGAGAGTACAAATGAAAGATGGTTCAAGTTTTGTACTTGAGAATGTGCGTTACATTCTCGAGTTGAAGAGAAATTTGATATCTTTGGGCACTCTGGATCGAGAGGGCTATACCGTGAAGTTGCAGAATGGAAGAGTAAAGGTGATCAAGGGTTCTTTGATGGTTTTGTCAGGAACTATGAAGGGAAATTGTGTGTACTCCTTGGATGGCTGGGCTGAATCGGGTGAAGCTAGTGTTGGTATACAAGAAAAGGAAAGTCTTGCACAGGTGTGGCATAAACGCCTGGGTCACATTAGTGAAGCAGGCTTGCATGAACTGGAAAAAAGAGAGGTGCTTGGGAATAAAGGTCTAGGTAAGCTCGAATTCTGTGAAAATTGTGTTCTTGGAAAATCGACTAGGGTGAGTTTTGGTCGAGGTCAGCACACAACAGAGGGAGTTATAGACTATGTCCATGCGGATCTCTGGGGTCCTTCTCGGGTGGAATCGATGAGTGGTTGCCGATACTTCTTATCGATTGTTGATGATTATTCGAGGAGGGTTTGGGTTCATTTTCTTAGACACAAGAATGAGGCGTTCAGCAAGTTCAAGGAGTGGAAGCAGTTGGTGGAAAACCATACAGGTAGAAAACTGAAGAAACTAAGAACGGATAACGGTTTGGAGTTTTGTAATCAGGAATTTAATAACTTATGCAAGGAGAGCGAGATAGCAAGACATATATATTAGATGTTAGTTTGAAAATTCGAGTGGTGAAATTGTAACATTGGGTGATGAGTTGGTAAACGTTTCAATATTTTGACTAAATCAACTTTGGAATATGAGTTGATAAACGTTTCATTATTTTGATATTGATCTTTGTTGCATCTTGTTATAATACATTCCTTTAATATAAACCAATGTTTGTTACGAGTGTAAGCACTAGTCAAATTTATATATGTATAGTATAAATCCCGTGACAATTCTTTCCAAATTACTTCTCA
>BQNB010122442.1:9109-20285 GCA_026074375.1 Tanacetum coccineum
TATGCGTTTGAAAACATTTTGTAGGTCAATTCTTTATATTTTCGATTGCTTGTGTAATTTTTATGCTTAATTAATAAGGTTGAAAAATCTCCGAATCCCCGTGGGGATCCCCGATCCACATTGGGGACGGGGATGGGGATGAAAAACGATTCCCCAACGGGTATGGGGATGAGGCTCATATACGGCGATGTGAATGGTAAATACGATCCCCGAAATTCCCCGACCCATTGCCATCCCTATCGATGGTGTTGCTTCGGGCTGAGCAACGAGTCAAATCTGAACCGAACCGACCAAACCCGACCCGAATCAAAATCCGATTTTGAGAAAAACGTAAACCGAGAACTGAATCGAAGTTAACTTAGCAAAACCGAAACCGAACCGAAGTTAACCTAGCGAAACCAATTTAGATAGTGTAGGTGTATTTTTCTTGGTTTTGATCCGAACCGAACCGAACGGAACGAAACTATAAATATATAAAACCGAAAACCGAACCGAATAAGGTCGGTTCAGCCAGGTTCAACTGGGTTTATCGATTCAGTTCGATTTTCGATTGATTTTGCTCGGCCTTATGTTGCTAACAAATTCATGGTGTTAAATATAAATATAAAAATAAAACTTATTATTTGTAATTGTATCATGTGCAAAGTTACTTTCAAACAAGATTTAGAGCCTATCGGTAAGGTCTTTGACTTCCAAACAAAAGGTAGAAAATCTACTGATATGGTCTTTAACTTTTAAACAAGAGGTAAATAGTTCAAACCTCGTTAAGTGTAGGCATTTGAGAATGGTCAGGGAAGGGTTGTAAACGGTATTAACTCGATGAGACCGCATACATCTGAGTAAAAAAGACTCGCCCTCCCCAAGTAACATCAGCACGAAAAACCACATCCGTTTACTCGTTTTGTAAAGATAATATACGGTTACTTTGACGCTGCGTTCTCGAGTTTTTTTATAGATGATGTTAGAAACAACGGGTAAAGAAGAGAAAAAGAAATGAAATGGAAATAAAGTTAAATTTTTATTTCATGTTTTCGAGTTGATATGAAATGAAAAATAAAAATAAAAAAGAATGTTGTGTTCTCGAGTCAGGAAAAAAAGAAACGAAAGAAGACGTAATTACAACACACACATATTTTTATTCCCAGATTACAACCATTACACGCGAAAAGACACGAGCACTTATGACCTTATTGCACCTAGAGGGCACCTTGATACAAGATACCCGTTAGAATAACGAATTGACTTTGTATAAAAGAACATACCGAATCATAGTAACCAGAACGCCCGATTACAAAAGGCCACACAGACGAGGCCTTGAACAGATTTGTCTTCCGTTTGATTTCACTAGAGCCATCATTCCGGCAGTTGCACCCGCACAAATTACAGAAGATATCACACTCTGCGCGTTTTGACCCGCTGCAAATTTGAAGCCACAGAAAGAGGAGACTATTGAATACTTGAGCTAGTTGATTAAACACTACTCATATAACGCGCTTAAAAATATGGCTTATTTGGTTTTGGGCTTATGTTTCATAAGCTCGCTTTTTGTGTTTTATTTTAAAACTTTTCGGCTTATATAAGTTTATTATGTTGTAATGAACTTATATAAGCTGAAAAGTTTCAGAATAAGCCACAAAAAGTGAGCTTATGAAACATAAGCCCAAAACCAAATAAGCCATAAGCCGGCTATATAAGCCTAAACAAACACCCCCTTAAGTACTACCTCGGTTAAGAGTGATGGATGTAACCGTCAAACCCCCAATCAATAAAGCCGATGCCACAGGAAATAACTGCAAACAGCAAAAAAATGTTTAGTACGAAGTACTATTGTCGTAATGTAACTCAAGAACACACGTCATATGTATAAAACCGGGACATATATTTGATTACTTACAGTGCGTGATTCAAATTTGTTTAGCTGGAATGGGGAAGGACTGTTCCCATTCACAATATAATTTCCGCTAATAAGGTCAATCGCATCCTGTCGAACTCCATCTTGGAAATTATTTAAATAATATCTGGAAAGCGCACTTATCCCGTCTTTGATCAATCCAGAAACGGTTTGTTTCCCGTATCTGCAAAATTTCGTTTTCAGAAAAGATTTCATAAACGTACAATAAGATAATTAACGAGTCTTGATCTTTGTTTTGATGATACCTGACAATGTCGCCTTTTAGAGCATTGGTTCCAGAATACTCGAGGCTGATCTCGTCTCCTTGGTTCACCCACACTATCACAAAAAAGTTGCAAAATATTAATAGCAAACACAAATTTTAATCGATAAATGACGGCATATGATAATACTCTTGGCCCATACGATGTCTGAAAATTTCAAGATCTTCATCCCCTGTGAATGTACAAATGAAGTCTGACGACGTTAGTGCGCACATCCGCTGCAACTGCTGATTCAAAGATATCCGTGCTAGATAGTTCTGCAAAGACATAAAACGTAATGGCGTTTTCCTAAAGCTAACTATACTATAAACCGATTTAGTAGACGAGTAAATGTTGCCACCCAATAATGGAAAGTTTACCCCTCGACCCGTTCTGCATAAGCTTTACCTTTTTAACTTGAGTTTTTGAGGTTTACTAATTTGACCCGTTTAAAAAATGGGTCAAAATCTCCATTTTTATATGAAAATGTTAAGCGTAAATGTGTTTTGTCGAACCTGGGTGACATTGGTTCGATCAAGGCAATCAATGCAGTTGGATCGAATTACTCCATTCTGCTCGGCTATCAACTCTCCTTCTGTTGTTTGCAGAAAAAATCTGCTCAACTGGAACAGTGAATATTATAAATGATATAATGAAAAAACCATCGTAGCTCTATTTACTGAGACTATTTCAGGATAAGGAAATGTAGATAGTGTAGTCGAAATTTTGCTAATACCCTTGCTTATCAAAGTCGTCAGCTATTTCATCGTATAGAAGTTTCAAACTTTCGAAATTTGAGCCGCCACAGCGTTGATGGAAGTCAAATGAGACAAATCTGGATCAATAAACGTCGCATTAAAATTACAAAATCCTATCTATTAAAGTAAATTCTTAAACGGGAATGAAGAATCACCTAACGTCTGGCAGCTTTTCCATTTCTGTGGCATAGGCTAGGTTCAAAAGGCCCTCGTTACCATGCTGCACGCAAAGACGATAACAAAATACGATTACTATAATTGTGGACAACAGGATACCCGATACGATGCAATCACGTTATAATGCTTTTGGTAAACTCGTACCTTATCAGTCAAGTCAACAGCAATAATATCTCCGTATCTTTGTAAAAGATCACGAAAGTGACGTTTCACGACCATGGGCTGCAGGCATTCAGAGGAACCCGATTATAGTCTCGTTATAGAGAAATTCATACATTAAACAACAAAGTATTTCATGATCAACATCCATACCGTATCTTCATGCTCAATAATAGAAAGACGAGGTTTATAGCTCAAATCAACAATTTGCTCCCACAAGAGCGGAATTGAACCCCGAACCTGAAATCAAAATTTCACTAATCAAATATTTGGAACGTAAATACTATTATCGATCCGTTCAAACATTTACCTGCAAAAACGATGACTTAAACCCGTCGTACTCCAACAATTGTTCGGTTTCAATAAAGTTAGCGGTATCTCCTTCTAGATTAGCTCCACGTCTCCACATTCTCGTACCAAGACGCCTCGTGCACCTCCTTGATACTAACGTAATCTTGGATGATACGTTGTTTAAATTAAGCTCTCCCATTTGGAAGCGTATTCCTTGGTTAAGGAATAGTATCATAAATAGCATGTAATCATTAAAACATATACATATACGTACATTTGACACTAAAGACACGGTGAGAGGATATTTCCTTGTAATAGCGGCACGATGAACTCATCAACCTTATTTTCAATTAGATCGTCCAAGATATTCTTGTTCCAAACAAACCGCGGGTCAGCCTGAAATGCAAAAGGGGAAGTTTCCTATCGTTAAGACGAGTTGTAATACTTTTTTACATGTTATATAATGATAACGGTGTCATCTCGGTGCACCTGCTTCCAAATTGGTTTACTCATCCACCCGTCAGCCATCTTAAATCTTCTCTGCAAGCTGCGATATATCCGGTAAGAGCAAAATCCAATACTAGCTTCTTGTTTAGGCTTATATAGCGGGTTTATGGCTTATTTGGTTTTGAGCTTATGTTTCATAAGCTCACTTTATGAGGCCTATTTTGAAACTATCCGGCTATATTTGGTTTTGGGCTTATATAAGCCGGAAAGTTTCAAAATGCGCAAAACCAAATAAGCCCAAAGCCGGCTATATAAGCCGAAACAAACACCCATAATATACAATTAGGAAACATACTTTAACGTAATATCAGTTTCGTAGGAATAATACAAGCCAGGAGTCTCTTCCACAATTCTCAACAGCGTCTGAAAGTAGGCCTCGTCTTTTTTCTGCATAATTACAGTTTCGGAACTTCAGTAGACGCCTCTTCTAAACAAACTATTAAAAAAATTGAACTTACTTGTTGATTTGTTAGGTTTCTTAAATCTTCATTACAGGATAAGAATTTCATAGACGTGACCCGAAAGACGGGAAAACCAAGGTAAGTGCCAACCTCCTTGCGTGAAGTTATAACCAATACGTATGTTCCTATACAAAAAGCACAAAAATCAGAAAACAACGGTTTTCAATGTCTCTCTGTCTCAAAATATAATCCTACGGATGCATTTCAAACTGAAAATCAGTTAATAGCACCAACAAGCATACCTGCAAGCAACCTAATCGTTCCAGCAACCCCGTATACACTATAGACCTTCGAAGCAGTTTCCGTATCAGCTTCACCTGTCACAAATTGCCAAAAATGCATCGGCTAATAAATAGGATATTTCACTAATATACTCCTGTTTTAGTCATTGCAGTATTTTTCACACGAGCCATCTGAATATTGCTTAACATGGCATTTGGATCATCGATACATTCAGTTAACAAACTAACGATCAAATTTAGCAGCTTTATATAAAAACTCGTACTTTTTCTACACAAGTCATCCAAATATTGCTTAACATACCACTTGGGTCATTCACATTCGGAAACAAGTAAATTTTTAACATTAACAACAGCTTAACATCCGCAAATTTAACTACTTTAGGGAGGTGTTTCTTTGAGCATATATACGGCTTACGAGCTTATTTAAATTCGGTTTTATTTCATAAGCTCAATGGTTTCGCCTTATTTGCAACCTTATTAACTTAACTATGGGCTTCTGAAATATAAGCCGAACCAAAAAAGCTCGGTTTATAAGCTTATTTAACTCGTCTTAAATTTCAAAATCATAAAATCCTTTTTTAGCTTATTTTTCTGACTTATAGGGTGTTAGTTTATGTTTATATGATGGGATTGTAAGCTTAATACCTTATACATGTTAAATAAGCCTAAATAAGTGTTTGGCACTTTGGCTAAGCTTGGATGAGTTGGTCTATGAGCTTATATAAGGGTTTTATTTATAACTCTCGAAAGTGTGGGTTTTTAAGGTGAGTTGGGCTTATATAACATACTTAATTACAAATTACAATTCATATTTTTCAACACACGTCCTTTTTTGATCATTTATCATTTATCATTCTAAGCTTAATAAAACATTTGAGCTTATTAACTTATTAAACATAAGCTAAGTGAGTTTATAATAAGCCACACCATATAGGCCTTATAAGCTTATTATGGCTATGGGAAATAAACTCATAAGCCAAAAAAAACAAGCTTATGAAATATAAGCCTGAATTTTCCAGCTTAGTTAATACTTATGGGCCACAAGTCTCAAATTAATGTTGGAAAAATTAACCTTAAGCCGCAAGCAAATAAGCTCATAACCTGAATATGGGCTTATGAAATATAAGCTGGACCAAAATAAGCTCATGAACATGGGCTTATGAACTTAATCGACTCAGCTTATATTTCATTTCTGCTTATTTCTGACTTATAACTGAATTTTCCGGCTTATTGAATACCTATGGGCTGCCCACAAGTCTCAAAATAAGCTTAAGCCGAAACCAAATAAGCTCATATATATATAAGCTAAAAACAAACATCCCCTTAAGCAAACTAAACATCCTTTCATAAAGAAAAAAACCCATAAAAACGAACCATGATTAAGCTTATGAAATGAAATAAGCTGATAAGCCCACATATAAGCTTAAACTAACAGGTACTACTATCTTTATAAGCTGATAATAAGCAAGCATTGAAAAAGATTATAAAAGAAAGCATAAAAGCACAAACCATGATTGAGATTAAGGTTAAGAAAGGTTCCATTTGAACGATTGATGATAAAGCCATGATCTTGAAACTCAACTGATCTTATCACAAATTTGTCTTTGAATTCTTCTACCTTAACTTGTTCATATACCTTAAAAATATGATTTTTATTATTATTGGTTTCCATTTCTTGATTATTTGAAAAAATGAAATGATTATTTCTTTGCTTGATTTTAATGATTTGTAATCAAAGAATATGAAATGATAATATTCCTTTTAACTCAATTGTCATTTCTGTCTTCGATCATATCCCGTCTAACAAAGCATAATTACCGGTTTTTCGTAAGACCGGACCAAACCGACCAGATCGAAGACCAAAAATAAAGAAAAAGATGGACCGAAGACCGAACCGAAATAGGTTTAGTCCGGTTTAGGCCGGTTTCTCGGTTTGGTCGAGTCCGCGGTCCGTTTTTCTCGCCCCTAATAATATACTATCTTTCTCATGTTTGGTATTTGGTCAATTATCATTGAGGATAACTAGTCAATTGTGATGACCTTCCAAAAACCGGACCAGAACGAAAAAATTGGACAGGATCGAAACTGATTTCCTCTGAAACTTCGGACCAAATGTGTTCAGTCCGATCTAGTCCGGTCCTTCGTCCCGGCGCGGTTCAAAAAGGCACAATGATCGGTTGTACGTGAGACTAGACCCAACCGAATTGGAACGAGGATCGAATATGAGGTAAATTGTGAAGGTCCGCTTCAGGCCGGTTTCTCAGTTCAATCCGAACCATGGTCTGTGACGCTAGCCCTAAGGATAACTAACGGGATATCTGCGTGTTACGACAGCTGGTATTTCCGTGATGAATGGTGATAATATTATGTGTATATGAGAAAGACGACATATACTAAGAAAATCAGACCGGCCGGTTCAACCGAGAACCGGCCAGCTGAACCGGACAAAACCATGTATATGACGATAAAAAAAAGTGATATTAGTGGTGATTTTTGTCCGAAACAAAGTCAAAGACGCAAGTTGATTTAACAACGAACAAATTACTACTGATTTCGTTTTCAATATTGTATTATATTTCTTGTAGGGGCGTTGATCGGTTTGGTTGTCGGGTTGTTCGGTTAAAAAATTTTTTTGGTTTAACTCGAAAATCGAATTGAACTAGAATTCAACTGAACCGAACCAAAAACCGAATTTGATTTGGTTCGGTTTTTGAGTCAACCCGAATTTCACTATTTATTTAAAAAAAAGTTAATAATTACATAAATATTAAGCAAAAAAAAATGTATTTCAAAAATAAAAAATATTTTATATATATATTAGAATAATATATATATATATATATATATATATATATATATATATATATATATACTAGTTGTAAAGCCCGCCCGATGAGTGGGCTTGTTTTGTGAGTATCCATGTCAGAAATTAAGTAATGGTTAATAAATTACGAATAATATGAAATTTTTATAGAGTGGATAATAAACAAAAAGAAATGAACGGTAATCCGATAAGATTAAATAAAACTTAATAAAGTATCCGTCAAGTGCAGGTATACAAAAGGGAGTACATGATTGTGGGGTCACAAAGGAGTACATGATATTTTATGTGAAAACTAATGCTTTTGAGAAAACAATTAATAAGGTTGGTAAATAAACAACTTAAGGGGTGTTTGGCTAAGTTTATATGATGGGCTTATGAGCTTATTACCTTATGTGTCAAATAAACCCAAACTAAGTGTTTGGCTAAGCTTATATAAGTGGGGCTTATGAGCTTATATAAGGGGGTTTTGATAAGCTACAAAAGTGTGGCTTTTTTAAGTGGGGTTGTGCTTATATAACATGTTGCATTATAAATTACAAATTTACCCTCAATTATACTTAATCTAACATTAATATTTTTTTAACCCTTGGGTTATCGTTGTTACAAAGTTAGTCTTTAATGACACTATACGAGAATAGTCTTTGGGTTATCGTTCAATTGCAAAGTTAGTATTTAACGTAAAACCTCACGCCCCGCAGCAAAGCGCGGGTTAAAAACCTCATTTACAACTCAAACTTAGTTTGCATTGTGTTTTCAAACGATTGTAAAACTACTTCAAAAAGTTAAGGTCAAAGCTCACTTCAAAAAGGTAAACTGAACACTTATATTGGAACAAACCTTTAAACCAATTGTGTTTAAGGATGATCACGGTCTGAAAACCGGATCGAACCGATCAAGATTGGACCAGACCAAATCTGAATTCGTCTAAAACGCCGCATCGGGAATCGGATCAAAATGGTTCGTTCCGGTTTGGTCTTCAGTCCGGTCCAACAAAGCATAATCGCCGTGTTTTGTGTAAGACCGAATCAGACCGAAAACCGAATATAAAGAAAAGTAAGAACCGAAGACCAGACTGAAATACGTTTGATTCCAGTTTCTCGATTCGGTTCGATCGACGATCCGATATGCTCATCCAAAAGGCCAACAAATCTCATTAAGCCCAAAGCACATTTGTATAAATACCAAATCCAGTTCAAAACATTATTCCTCTTTTTCCACCCAATCAAGAAATTAAATTAAATTAAATTAGGGCTCTTGTTCCATTTCAGGTAAAATTCATCAATTACAGTTGTTCTAATCTTTTGTATAAATATTTGGTTATATAAATAAGGTAATTTTATATAAAAGTTTAATCTTTTGTATTAATAAACTGAAATTAGGCCAAAATTTATATAAAAATTCAATCTTTTTTAATCTTTATTCATTTAATAGCATGCTTTTATATAAATAAGTGTAAAGATTTAACCTTTTTTATATAAAGTTTAATTTTTTGTATTAATAAACTGAAATTAGGCCAAAATTTATATAAAAATTCAATCTTTTTTAATCTTTATTCATTTAATAGCATGCTTTTATATAAATAAGTGTAAAGATTTAACCTTTTTTATATAAAGTTTAATTTTTTGTATTAATAAACTGAAATTAGGCCAAAATTTATATAAAAATTCAATCTTTTTTTACTCTTTATTCATTTAATAGAATTCTTTTATATAAATAAGTGTAAAGATTTAACCTTTTTTTATTAATAAGTTGAGTTTTTATATAGAAATTTGATCTTTATTGCTGTTTTATTGATTTAATATCATGTTGTTGTTATATAAATAAGTGTAAAGTTTGAATCTTATGTATTAATGAAGTGAAATTAGGAATTTGAATTGTTTGTTTTTAGGAAGAGATTATTATTATAATGTCGGGAGTGAATTTCGTGCGGCGCGTTATGTCGTATCTCGTTAACGAGATTCTTGTTGACAGCCTTGCTAACAGGTATCATTAAATTTGGTTTATAACCTTATTATACGTGTTGTTGTTATGGATACTTAGGTGGTGTTTGTTTAAAACCTTATATATGGGCTTATGACCTTATCTGATTTCGGTAACCCTCATTTTCCGGCTTTTTTTGGAGGACTTATAGGCTTATTTATATAAGCTTATGATATCATAATAAGCTCATGGCTATTTGAGCCTTTAATAAGCTAGCTTATAATATAAGCTTTGTTTGTCGGTTGTCACACATGCTTATAGAAGCTTTTATAAGCCATAAGCCTCCATAAGCCCAAACCCATAGAAAGGGGCTTACGAGGGCTTATAGCTAGTTAGATTACTTAAATACTCATACAAATATAATGTATTATCACGCAAGCTAGAAATATGTCATAGTTTAATTTAATGTATTTTTATGCGATTTTATGTTAATAAGCTTCAACTTCAACTAATTCGCCAAACAACTTTATATTAGACATTGACAAAACAACTAATTCATAAGCTCCGGCTTTCGGCTTATAATATAAGCTCCAGCCCCCAGTTCCGGCTCATTTCGCCAAACATACCCTATATAAGCCCAAAAATTATTCAGAAATTTGGGTCTCAAGTTTGTTAGTATTATAAGTTTCAAGCTCATTACTATAACACTAAGTTGTTTCTAGATTGCGCACATATATTTGTATGTTGTAGATACTTACTGAAATGGCGTACCCTTTTAGAAGAAAAAAAAGGTCGGAACGGCTACAGGGACACCTTGAGTAGGCCGCGTACATCTGAGTCAAAGCCAATAAGCATTTAGTGTCCGGATTAGTCTATTAGCTCAAAGTTGTCAAAGCGTGATACATGTGAAGCATATCGTTAAATAAGCTACACCAAAAAAGCTGTTTGGCGGGCTTAATAACTTTACCAATATGCAATGAGCCATTAAGCCCCAGAAATAAGCTTATCCAAACACTAGGGAATGTTGTTACATACTGTATAATAATGTGGCACTTTTTTTTGCCCGGATTACGATTTTAATTTGCTTATATCTGAAAACTTGCATCTGTATGCGTACTGTGTATGGAAGCATTGGTGTGCATAAGTATGCAATTTGTTTGAGTAGATTAGCTTTTGTTATTATAGAGTTCGTGTTCTAGGGGCCCATGCAATCACGTAGTGCATAACGGCATGATGTAGACGGAAGTATTTAGTGTTTCGATTAGCTTGTTAGCGTATAGGAAGCATCCTTAAATAAGCTAAAGAAACCACAGCAGAAGATCTTATCAGAAGTAGGTAACTCAAACACCCTAAAGGGCTTTGATGTACGCGGTCTAACCGGTGTTGGCATGGCCATTTCCGGATTTGTATATATACGTGGCACATTTTAGTCATATGGGCAGGAATACGCCTTTGACTTGTTTATATTTGAAAATATATGTATCTGTACCACGTATGTATGCGTGCAATGTTTGATTAGATTAGCTTTTGTATAGCTAGTTTAGTTCATTAACAGGATTGTAGAGTTTGCGTATAAGGGGCCATTATGAGGCTGACTTTGTTTTTAGTAGGCCTCAGTTTTAAATATCACCAGTGTTATTGACCGCTTGGATCACACATACCCTCCTAATGTTTGCCCAAAGT
>BQNB010122443.1:0-14661 GCA_026074375.1 Tanacetum coccineum
ATATAAAAAGTCCAAACTTGCTGTTTAAAATCAGAAAATAAAGTATTTATTTTATATTTTATTAAAATACTACATGTCATGATAGTCGTAGGCATATAGAGAACTCGAAATCCGAGCTATAACGAAGAAGATACACCATTTGCAAGTTTATGATAATAAAAGCTTTTATAAAAATGATTTTATAAAAACTTATTATTTTCCACATCTGATAAAAATATATGATTATTTTTCACATAAAGTACATATTTTTAGGATTCCAAAACATAAAGAATCATAATTATTTGATCAATAACGAATGAGTTATGGATTTTTCATGTTAACGATAATAAATACTTTTATAAAAGTAAAGTACTGTTTATCTAAGAAACGTTTTGGAAAATATTTTAGTTAGATAGAACTTTTAATTACGAAGACGTGCTCAAAAGAATCGCTAAAATCAGAGTTAAAACGAATAAGATATGACTTTTACGAGATTACGTTAATTAAATTAATAAAAATAATTTTATAAAGTGAATGAACAGTAAAAATCACTGTTCACCAGAGGGTTAGAAATATTAAAATGTAATATTTTGATGTATCTTTATAATACGAAAGCGTGAACATAAAGGACGTACAAAACGGACTTAAAACGAGAAAGTTACGACATTTTTACTAATGTAATATTTATAAACATTTTAACTTTATAAATATTATTTCTCGAATACAATTAGATGGTGATGTAGCTATATAGAATTATATACGGTATTAGTTATTCCAAGTACTTAGTACTATACAACCTATAATTAATTAGGTTGCACTCGGACACTTACGTGACATTATTCACGCATCTGAGATATTTTGTTGATTCATTTACTCAAGGTGAGTTCATAGCCCCACATTTTACATTTATAATAATTTATAAGTTTTGGGGTGAGAAATATGCTTTGTTTTACAATTGGACACAAGTAGACATTTTTACATTATGATTACGTATTTGCCTAAGTAGCGATAACCCACTGAGCCCATTATCATGAACTGTCAATTACTGAGTAAGCGCGAATGTTATAAATAGATCTATTTGGAATTGACATCCTCGTTCGGGTGAGTAGCGCTCACTGTGCCGGTTTGCCGGACAACGGACTTATACCATGTCGGATTTGGGATGTCTCGGATTGAACATCATCACGGGCAATGTAGGCAATTTATATTGCAATTCATACATGTCGAGCTTCAGTGTCATGAGCTTAGAGAAATGTAATTACATATTTGTGATGTTTGCATCTGTTGCATTATCATACACTTGGGAAATCTTGTGGTCCTACATTATACATTTTACAAACCTATGAATTCACCAATATTATTGTTGACGTTTTAAAGCATGTTTTCTCAGGAGGTCAATGAGGTACAAGACAAGGCATACATTGGTGGTTATATTTTGGATGTCATGTGCATTAAAAATTTGGTTGCATTACATTTTGGGGAAATATTTGTTATGTGCTAGAATCTTTATCTTTTAAACAATGAACAAGTGAAGCTATGGGCTTTTGTAACAAACAATTTGTTTAAATCCAATGTATCAGTTTTATGACTCGTTTTCAGGTCGTTCTTATATATATCTTGTGCTATTAATCTATGAAGTAACACTCTCAGACCCATATTCCGCTGCGACCCAATTTGGGGGTGTTACAGATTGGTATCTAGAGCCAAGGTTATAAAGAACCAGGTTAAATGTTTTTACTTGGACTATAACCGTTTTCAAACATTGCATTCATACGAAGGGGTTTTCATGGGACATACATACACTAGTTGTTGCATTAGTTGGTTAGACTAGATGCATTCATGATTGATATACGTGTTTATAATATATATTACGTATATTACGATAAGAGTCTTATATTAATACTTATATGAGGTACTTTTTATTGTCACAGATTTTGTCATGTCGGATTCAGAGCATTCCACGGTCACCTACACATCGATATCCAGGGACTACAAGGAGCCATAAGACGTAGGCTCTCCGGGAGTTATGGTCTACGGATATAACGGACTACCGATGCACCTACCATCTCCTGATTACGTGCCCGGTCCTGAGCACCCACCTTCATCTGTCTATGTACCATATGTTCTGGAGCCTGCATACCCAGAGTTTATGCCACTTGAGGATGATGTGTTTCTAGCTGAGGAGCAGCCATTGCCTGCTGCTATCTCTTCCACTGCTGATTCACCGGATTATATTAGTGAGTCCGATCCCAAGGAGGATCCAGAGGAGGATGATGAGGATCCTGAGGAGGATCCAGCTGATTATCCCGCTGATAGAGATGATGATGATGAGGAGGAGTCCTCCAAAGACGATGCTGATGACGAGGAGCACACACTCCAATAAATCACAGAAAAACCCCACACCCCACACTCACCCATACTCAGTCCCAACCTAACCTCCACCCATAGAATATCACATAGATATAATACTAAACCTACATCCTCACACCACTCACTCTCTCCTCTAATGTCAAGATACTACATACTCCCTCACCTACCTAACCTCCACCCCATACTCCACTGCTCTACTCATCCCCCATATATCACATCTCCCCCTAAAGATAGATCAATCGTCTCAACGTACTTATATCGATGAACACACAACATACTAATCTATCTAACACCACATGTCTCTACTGCAACACATCCAACGCTCACACACCGCTCTAACCACCAACCATAATATAAATACTACCAACATCCCTTCCACACACTCTCAACCCCATCCAACTTACACACCATACACCCATCAACCCAAAACCCCCAAGCCCAGCCCACCTCCCCCCCCCCTCACCACGCACACCCTCTCCTTACCCCCTACTCTCACTCCACACCTCACTCTCTCCCAATCCCCACATAACAACCTCTACGTTCCTCTCTCGCTAAATCCCAAACCCAACCCCACTCTCACTCCAACCCAACCCCAACAAACCCATTGTCACAACCTAATGCCCATAACAGAGAGACATCACACAACACTACCAACCACATTAATATACAACATTACAAGTCTCTCCTCCTCTGTAATATCCACTCTCCTCTCTCTCTATACTCTCTATACACCCTCCCCCCCGTCCCCCCCCCCACCCTCTCTCCCCGCAATAGACTTTCAATTTTTATCTCTAATACGTAATTGACAATAAAAACACACTCTACTCTCTAGTAAATCAAGACTCTCACACCAAAACAATCGTATCCTACAACCAGCGCTCCCTGATAGTATGTAATCAATAAATGCTTGATGATATTCGCATAAAGTTAGATGACTAGTTATAGTGGAGAATCAGAATTGTCACACAATCTAACTCGCACGCGCGCCGCCTCCCTTATAAAACTCGGCATAGTGTATCATAAATCACCTGCACTAGACGTATCAAACTGTTTTAATGAGCGAGAGACTTGCAAAAGAATCACACTTAACGAAGTGTCACGATACAAAGTACACTGTATAGACCGAGGTATGCTCTGTTTGTGTGCAGTAACACTAACGCCCCAGAAAAGAGAATGTTAATAGATCCAATTACAACTCTCACTTTGATGTCAACATAGTTTAGCAGTGCTAATTGTGTCTCAATGATAATAATATATAGAGATGTTCTATAAGACCCCCGCAACAACTCTTGTATCCAAGACTATTTTTATAATACGAATCGTGACCAATTGTCAGTAAGAAAGTCACACAGTTATACCCCCCCCCCAAGAAAGAATCGGCCCCGCAGAAAGATGAGAAAGGCAAAATGTCAAACCCAGACCACAACGAACTCGCACTCCGCAGACCCATCCACCCCACGACTCCCCCAGCGCGCCTATCACCACCTGGCCAACGGCAAGTCCCTGCCACACTAAGACAACGTGCCGACCCAGCGAGCGGCAAACGGCTAACAGGATAGTATCAGAAGAATGGAGAATTACCCGAGCAAGAGAATGAGAGACATTCGGGAGGATGAGGTGAAGAATGGGAGGAGAAAGGATGGCTGGTTTGAGGAGAAGCCATTTAGAGAAAATGAGATCAGAGAGAAAGAAGGAAAGAGAACGAGTTTGGGGTGTGGAATGAAAGAAGAGAGAAGAATTAGGAAGAGAGGCCCCCCTGAGTGAGGTTTCTGCGGGAGGATAAAGACTTTTGAGAATGGAGAAGAGAATTCCCCTGGTGCAGGAACAAGTAGATTAAGCCTCTAAATGATATTAAGCTTAAACTAATCCTACAAACATGCTTAAAACTTAATCAAATTTGAAAATCAAACTAACCAAAATAATTTGCACAATTGTTTGACTTTAAGAGGTCAAACTGCTTTAATCCAAACACTCCTTAAACCTAGACATTTTTCATTTTAGCTTATGAATTTGAAATCTAGCTATTTAAATACTTAGATAGCCAGATAAAACAATTAGCTTATAATAAGACTAATAAGCATAAACCTATAAGCTAATAAGCCAGAAATCAACAAGCTACACTAATCTACTATTTTTGGTTTTTAATGACAATTTATAAGAGATAAGTAAAAACTAAGATTAAGACTATGAAACTAAGAATTAAGAGTATTAAACTAACATATTAAGCATTTATAAGCTGAAACTAACAAGAATAAGCAAATAATAAGCAAATTAAGCAGTTAAGTAAATCTAAGCTAGGAAACTTAAGACAAGTAAGTAAATGAAAAACTTACAATCTGCCTTAGCAAAACAAAGGCTAAATGGCTTTATGAGCTTATCAACAACTTTGGCTTATTAGAGATAAGCCAGTATAAGTCCTTGGAAACTCATCCTTTGCTAATTTCCCTTCCATAAGCCTTTTATCCAAATAGCCAAGGTTTTAAGCTGATTTTAAAGGTTTCAGTTGATTAAATGAACAATGTAGCTCAATCACAAGCTTATAGACTTGTGAGAGCTTATAAGAGCTTATGAATCCGTATACTAACACTAGAGCTTATAGAGAACTTTTGACAATTTATTAAAGAGAACTTAAATTTCATTAACTAAAAAGCTTGATTACATTACTTAAAAAGAAAATTACAAACCTTTAAATGAAAATTACATTTACTTAAAACCTAATAGCTTAAGCTAAATTTAACAATCTAAAAGCTAAAAAAAACTAGAAAAAAGAAGGTCCCCTTTGTGTAGTGAGGATTTAAGGCTATTTATAGCATCAACTAAACCTTGCTAGGTTCAAGTTTGTTTAGATCTCCTCAATAATTAGCCCTTGATTCTCTCTAATCATTGCGTACTCACTTTCAACCGTTGGTATACATTATAACTCACACGGATTGGCCAACTCGGCAATCTGTGTGAATTGTGACATCTGGTGTTACTTGTCGTTGTGTAGCTCAAGAGTAAAAACCCATTCCCTTTGTGCTTCCTCTCATGTCCACGTGTGATTCCTTTTTGGGGATTGACCAATAAAATTAGTTGATGATGTTTTGACCCTGCCACTAAGATTCTTTTGCCTTGAATTACCCTTGTACGCCCTTAATTGTCATTTGACCCTTGATTTTGACCCTTGGTTAAATGTAGAAGATGATGAGCAGTAACATGGGTTTACCCATCTTTTTTTAACTGAAAAAGGGTGCGTTTGACTTAGGGTGTGGGCTTGTTTGACTTCGGGTTTTTATAAAAGGATTGGGCCATGGGATTTTGGCTGGGTAAATGGTTTTGGATTTGTTATAAAAAAATAACAATTGTTAACTTTTATAAATAAAAGTTAACGACCGTTAGGGTTTTTAAGGATTATTTTTGTAAATTGGTTTATAAATGAGGGACTGGTTTGGTAACTTTGGATTTGTCTTTTTTTTGACTTTGGTTGACTGAGAGTTGACCAAGGCTTGACTTTGATAGCTTCATCCAGGCTTTTTGCGTGCTCTTCCGTTCCCGTGTTCGAGTTTGCCCGGTTTTAACCGTTTCTTTCGGGTTTTTGCTTTATCCGTACATGCACAAACAAAACACAAAAACAAGCATATCTTTGCCATTTTTATTATGTTTTTGGTCTTTATTGGGTTTATTTTGATATAAAATGGATATGTGTTTTCACACATATCAAAATTCCCCAAACTAAGCGATTGCGTGTCCTCACGCAATATTATATGCCTTATAACCAAATACCTCGAAACTTCCCCAAACTAAACCTTTGAAAAGTAGCAAAGATTTTTGTGGAAAAAATAAAAATCACAAAGTTTAAAACACCCATTATTTCCTATTTCTCTAAAAACCTCTTTTTCATTTTTTTTAACTAATGTTTATTTTGACTTTCGATTATTTCCTAATGTTAGGATCATAGACAGATGCATTTCGAATCGAGAAATGCCCAAAAAAAGGATAAATTTCATCGTTCCTGACTTTTCAATTATCCCAACCAAGCTTTTAAAACAATATAACAGCTATAAAATATCGGAGGTATGCTAACACTACTCGATATTTGCAACTTGTACTTTATTTTTCTCCGACATTTTATTATACTTAATGTGTGTGCTATCTTGAATTCAACCATGGATCACACTTTTTGCAAATACTATGCTTTACGTTTTCACCTTAGGATAATGCGTTTAAAGGCAAGATCATACACATTGTAGTGACTTTCGTCTCGGCACATCCCAACCTTGCGGCTAAGTGACCAGGCTTTTGACACCCCACAAAGACTAGTATCGGGACTCACGGACCTTAGGTATCAAAAACTCTCAGGTTTCTTAGATATTCATAGCTTATAAAATAAAATAGTCAAAGTGCAAAAACATATTTGAATTTAACAAAAAGAAGTCAATTATTAATTCACACTTAATTATTTAGATATTTATGCAATTGTAACCCTCGACCTTTTAGAAGGCTGCAACATCGGTTGTGAGCCGGCAAGATGCAGCAAACTTTTATCAGTCTCGGATCCTTATTCTTACTATGGGCTTTCTTTAGAAGACTACCACATCGGTTGTGAGCCGGCAAGAGGTAGTAAACTTTTATCAACCCACAGCTTTTATTATTATATTTTTATCATTTTATCATTTTTTATATTTTCCTCATCATATTTTTTATTTATTTTTATTTTTTACAGAAGACCTTTTTTTGAAAAATTCAAGTATAAATTTGAACTAAGATTAAAATTTTTGCTATATATTACATAAAAATTGTTGATTTAAGTTTAATCTCCAAAAATAGCACGTATATTAATCCGGTTAAGAGCTTATGGGAGAAAAAGCAACAAGTTACATACATGAGCTCTTAAGATTTCCAAATAATCCTTGTTTAGCATCCTACTCATACTTAACTCTATCATTTTTCGTTCTTCGCAAATTAGCGAAGGCTTAGCCTAAAAGTTAAGGAACAAGCTAGAGCTCAACACGCTCGATTGGGTCAAAATTTACTCCTATTCTTACCCAGCAAGAAAGTCAAAATTGTGAAAAAATCACTTATTTTATTTTTTATATTTTTATATTTTTCTACAAATTAAACTTAAAAATTTAATTTTTTTGAAATTTTTGCTATTTTTGCTAGAAAACGGGGTACGTGAGAACAAAACAATAAGTAGGTAACATCAAATCGATAGATTCCCTCCCCAAACTAAAATAAAACATCTTGCCTTAATGTTTTAGGGGGTCTTCTACGCAAATCCACGCCGTTTATTAATTATGCAAAGATAAACGTGAATCGATAAGATGAAAGGATATCGGATTTCCCTAAACTAATGGCAAGCAAAGGCTAGGAAGCTCGAGTGGACCGGGACAAAACACCGAACACGAGAGTCTTTAGAAATTGTTGGTTCAATCCTATAAACAATCACAAGCACAAACAACAAAACACAAAGAACGGAAGAGTACAAGCCTCCTCACAACACATTAGAAGCTAAAAAGAAAAATAGAAAATGGATAAGCATAGGGTGCCTCTCACGAAGCGCTTTATTTTTGGTAACCGAGTCACATAGCTTGACTTGATCCCTGAATTCATTCGTCCTTAGGGGGAGCAAATGGAACTGTCTTAAGAGAAAAATGAAAAGTAGAGATGTCGGGGTCAAAAACGAGGTCCTCACTCCTGAGAGAGAGAATAACAGGAGAATCCTCGGGGTAAGTGAAATATGGAAGAAAAGTCCAAATGACAAATGTGAAGGAATTGACATCTTCAATTTCCCCTTGGTTAAAATATTCATCATTCTTCATGGCCATATCGGGCTTAAAATTTAAACAAACGTTCGGTGGTTCCGATGGAGGATGAGGAGATGACGGGTTGCCTTGATGATCAAAGTTAGGTAACTCATTATCTTCATCTTCGGAATCATCATTCTCAACACCTGGTGGAATTAAATCATCTGAAACGAGGAATATATCGATATCTTCTTGAACGGGGTCACTATCCTCAACGGGGATAAGAGATACGGGAAGAGATTCGATAATTAAACTCGGATTAGTATGAACATTTTCCTGTGACCGGGAAGTTGAAATTTCACAAAGCAAAGTCATACGTACTAGATATTTCCTCTGCTCTCAGCATCCTCGAGTAGGAGTGTTTATTAAGTTCACCGGCGAAACTCATGGTGAAGTGATCACCTCCCTTGGAAGAAAAAGTAATCAAAGTATCATGGATGGATTCATTTTGTTTTGGTTCATGATCGGGAATCACTTCGGAAGCGAGATTATGGGTGGTATCATCACTAAGCAGATTCTCAAGAAAAATTATGTCTCCTTCTGAATCAAAATAACCTTCCTCAAAATTAGAAGAAACTTCCATGGCTAGAAAAGCATCGATCTCGTCAATTTCGTCTTCTGGATCAGAACACTCAACCTGATCGGACAAAGGTGTGTTAAGTAAATCTGGTTCATCGGAATCTAAAACGTTGGAGTTCTTGTTTCAACATCTTCATCTATCTTGTTAAAGAGAGGATTTTCATTACTAGAGTTGAAGTTATCATCAAATTCGAAAAGAGGAATTGAATAAACTTGAAAATTTTCTTCATGAACACCTTTTTTAAGAAGAGCGAGTTCATCGGCGAACTTCTTAAGATTATCACTAGTCTTCACCAGAGAAGAACTAGGAGGAAGAGCATCGGAATGATTAGTGGTACTGCCACTAAATGGCTCATCTTTCGAAAAATCAATGATAGAAATAGCATGGAGCAAACTGCTTATTCGTGCTTTTCTCAGATTTTTCAAGCATAAAAGACAAGTTCCATCGCTTCCTACCTCTTAATTGGTTATTTTTTCTCGTATTTAATCATATGAGAGCTCTTTGCAGTGCTAAGGAAAAGGTCTCCCTAAAATAATAGGCACTATCGGGTCTGGTTCAATATTAACCACATCCAAAATCGCAAGAAAATTGAACCATCAACTCTAAACTACTACATCTCGGCCTTTACCCATTGGTGCAAACAGAACGGTTAGCAAGCTCGAGTGTCATTTCGAGTGGGCTTCAAAGCTCCAAGCCAAGTTGCTTGTTTGATAGATGAGGAAAATAGATTATTAGCTCCAGAATCGGCTTAAGCATTTATGTCTATCAAGTTCTTGTAGAGCCCCCAGACACAAGGGAATAAAGAAATTTTCTCGGGATCTTCGAGTTTATCGGGAACTTTGTTCAAGATGATAGCAGAACATTCTGCATTTACGGTTATGATGGCGATTTCTTCAAGTTTTTCTTTGTTTCTTAATAAAGTGCTTAACTATTTGTTGAATTTTGGCATTTCGATAAGAGCATCTTTTAAACCAATTTCTAAAACGGAGTTGTTTTAAACAATATTTATAAAACCTGTTTGCTGAGCACTGGGTTGTTGTGTCTTTCTCTCCTAAATTTCATCCTCTCTCGCGGAATATGGTAGTTTAGGTGATATGATCAGGGCTCTTGGAATCAGGTTTCTTAGCTATGTTTCAGAATTTCAATAAAAATGGAATCATGATCCTCTGGAGGTGGGACTTGTGCGGTATTTTCTGAACTGGGTTGTTGCACTTTGTCCATTGACGTCTCCGGGTTTTGTTCAGGTTCCTTTAGAGGAGTAGAAACAACGGGTGTAGGAACATGAGGAGTCGAAGGTCCTTTACAAGTTTTACCACTTCGTGTTGTGATAACATTGACATGCTCACGAGGGTTAGTTACGGTTTAAATTGGTAGAGTACCTGAATTTGAAGACAAAGCGGTGTTGGAAGTTATGAATTTAGAAAAGCAATATGCGTTAATTTGTCATTCTGGTTTGTAAAACTTGGCTTGATTTGTGCAATATTTGTAACACAGCTATCATGGCCTTGACATTAATTTTCAAAATCGGTCTTTGAAACACCTTGCATTTTTTGAGTAGGAGCTTGATAAACTGGTGGTTGATTAGTTGGAGGTTGGTAAACTTGTCCTTGGTTAAAGTTATTTCCACGGTTTTGATTGAAATTGGTTCCTCGATTTTGGTTGAAATTATTTCCTTGATTTTGATTGAAACGGTTTGATTGTTTTGAATAAGGGTGAAAAAACAGGAGGTTGATTGGGTTGCACCATCGGAGGTCTGGGGATTGGTATTCCTTGATTATTAAAGTTGGCTGCAGCAGCTTGTGAAAAGTTAAATCTTGAATGTTGTCTTGATTAAGTTTGCCCTTCGGTGGCTGGCGACAGTTTTATAAGAATGAGCACTCCACAAGGTTACACAACCTCTGCTCGGACCGCTTTTACGGATTGCGGGAGGGCTTAGGGGGCTTTTTTGTTTGTCGATAAGCATAGTCTTCAGGCAAATCTTAAGTTAGAAACTTCGGTTGTAAGAGCAGCAACATCTGGTGAAATTCTTGGAGTAGATGAATTTGAACTCACTTTGGCAACGACTGCCTTGTTTCGTGAATTACGAACCTTGGATTTAGTCTCGATAATTCTCAAGCATTCACGAGGCATCTTATCCAAAAAGTTTTCACCCGCAGCATAATTCAATGAATCTTGATCATTAGCATTCAAAGCATTGTAAAATGTATCTAGCTGATGTAATTTAGAAAATCCATGATGTGGGCACTGCTCGAGTAGTTCTTTAAATTGATCCAAGACTCATAAAAACGAATTCGTCAATTCTTTGTTGAACAATCTCTGGATTTCGTTCCGAAGATTTGTCATTTTTGAAGGAGGAAAGAATTGATTACTGAATTTTGAAACAAGTATCCCATGTCAAAATGATAGAGGGAGGTTTTTTTCTAGCCAAATCCGGGCTGAACCTTCAAGAGAAAATGGAAAAAGTATAAGCTTAATTAACGTGCTCGGGATATCCGGTAATCTCATTGTTGAAGTAATCTTATTAAAATAACGGATGTGAGCATGTAGACCCTCTTTATCATGTCTGAAAAACTATTTGTTTTGAACAAGGTTGATCAAACCATGCTTTAACTCAAAGTTAGCATTGATTTCAAGAATTACAATTGCATCCTCGTACCCCTCGGTGGGTGCTTGGAGCAATTGTGCCATAGTCCGGTTATCAGCCATGGGAACTAAATAAGGATTAACAAAAGGTTCTTCTAAATGAAAAGGTTGAACAACAGCCGGTTGGCTTTATTTACGACTACGGTTTTGGGTTTGAGAACGAGTGCGCATGCACAAAGTAGAAAAAGAAATAAACAAATAATCAAAAAATTATACTAATTTTTTTTAGCTTTGGTTGACTGAGAGTTGACCAAGGCTTGACTTTGATAGCTTCATCCCGGCTTTTTTGCGTGCTCTTCCGTTCCCGTGTTCGAGTTTGCCCGATTTTAACCATTTCTTTGTGGTTTTTGCTTTATCCGTACCTGCACATACAAAACACAAAAACAAGCATATCTTTGCCATTTTTATTATGTTTTTGGTCTTTATTGGGTTTATTTTGATATAAAATGGATATGTGTTTTCACACATATCACCGTTGTTAAAAGCATGTTTTTCTTAGGAGGGATCAATAAAGGTATAAGACAGTGGATACATTGGTGGTAGTTATTTTGGAAGTCATGTGCATTAAAGATTTGGTTGCATTGCATTTTGGAGAAATATTTGTTATGGACTAGAATCTTTGTATTTTGAACAACGAACAAGTGAAGCTTCGAGCTTTTGTAAAATATACAATTTGTTAAATCTATTGTATTGGTTTTTTAAACGGAATTTTTAAATGGTCGTTTCATTATATCTTGTGCTTATATTGTCTATGGAAGTAACACTCTCATACCCATATTCGGCTGCGACCCAATTTGGGGGTGTTACAGATTGGTATCTAGAGCCAAGGTTATAGAGAACCAGGTCAAATGTTTTTACTTGGACTATTACCGTTTTCAGACACTGCATTCATACAAAAGGGTTTCACGGGACATACACTCACTAGTTGTTGCATTAGTTGGTTAGACTAGATGCATTCATGATTGATATACGTGTTTATAATGTATATTACGCATATTACGATAAGAGTCTTATATTAATACTTATATAAGCTACTTTTGATTTTTAGATTTTGTCATGTCGGATTCAGAGGATTCCACGGTCACTTACACGTAGGTATCTAATCCATTCAAGGATTTGTCAGATATAAGATCTCCGAGAGTCATTATACACGGATATGATGCACTGTCCATGATGCCAGAGGACCCTTATGCATATGTAAAGGTCGCGATGCAGGAGCAACCACCACCAGATTTTGTTCCTAAGCCTGTATACCTAGAGTTTATGCCACTTGAGGATGATGTGCTTCCAGCTGAGTAGCAGCCACTGCTTGCTGATGTCTCACCCACTGCGGATTCACCAGGTTATATTACTGAGTCTGATCCCAAGGAGGATCCGAAGGAGGATGATGAGGATCTTGAGGAGGATCCAGCTGATTACCCCACTAATAAAGATGATGGGGAGGAGGAGGAGAAGTCCTCTAGAGATGACATTGATGACGAGGAGGAGGATGAAGACAAGGATGAGGAGGAAGAGGAGGAGCACCTAGCTCCGGCCGACTCCTTCCCACCACTAGCATATCGTACCACTGCTAGGATGTCTATCTGAGCTCAAACACCTATACCATTCCTGTCTGAGGCAAAGGTTGACAGACTACTTGCCATATCTACCCCGCCATCATCACCACTCACCCCATTATCCTCTCTACTACCTCAGATTCCCTCACCACCACTACCAGTATCATCACCATTACATATGTCACCTTCACTACTACCTGCTAGTCCTACCCACTCTTTAGGCTATAGAGCTGCTATGATCTGGTTAAGAGCTGAGTCACCATCTACTTCCCATCTACTACCACTACCACTACCTATTGTACTTCTACATACCAGGGCATCTATGGCCATGATGAGAGCTACCGCACCATCCACCTACATCTTAGCACCTCGATCAGAGACACCACTTTCAGGGACACCACCACTTTTACCTATACCATTAACTACATCATTACCACCTTTGCATCTACCCTCTAGTGACTATAGAACGGATGTTCTCGAGGTTATGTTACCACCTCTAAAGAGGTTATGCATTGCTCCCAGTCCCAAATATGAGATTGAAGAGAGTTCATCTGCTCCTACTCCTAGACCTACTTGATGTTTTAGAGCAGATTATGGTTTTGTTGGCACAATAGATGCTAAGATTAGATGTGACCTAGATAGGGAGATTGGTTATAGGATTAATGATGTTTGGGAGGATCCATATGAGATTGCAGAGGAGATACCAGCGAATGATGTGGTAGAGTTGGGTCAGAGGATGACCAATTTTGTCACTACTGTTAGGCAGGATACAAATGAGATTTATGGGAGACTTGACGATGCACAGGATGATAGATCATTGATGAGCGGTCAGCTCAACTTGCTACGTAGAGATAGGCGCTCCCATGCTCGCACGGCTAGACTTATGGAGAGTGAGGCCAAAGCTTCTCGTGAGGCTTGGGTACAGTCGATGGATGCCAGTGATACGACACGTTCTGAGGTTAGTGCACTACTGACTACGGTTTTAGCACAGTAGACTGAGATTGGAGATTTGCGGGTAACTGACCACAGACGACAGGCATAGTTCGTAGAGGCACCGACTCTGCTGGGTACATTGCAGACTCAGATGGTAGCACTACAGAGTCAGCAGAGACCTGCTAGGGATCCAACACATCCTGATGTACCGGAGGAGGCCGGTAGTAGTTCTTAGATCTGGTTATGACTTAGCTATTTTGTATAGCCTACTAAGTATTATGGGTAACTCCCGGCTAGTAAGGCTCTAGGTTTTATTTTCATCTTGTAACCTAATATTAGTGATCATTTTGTAACCGAATTGGTCATGTATGTTTTCCATATTATATATGGAATGGATGTATTATGTCATGTCTGTAATCGAATTTATTATGAATGAATGTCGATTTAGCTACACCATTGTTAATTTCAATTAAGTTGTATATTTCATTGTGTAACGTGATCTCAGTGTTTAATATATACCTCTCTTGTGTTGTGATCTCACTTTATTTATTGTGTATATGTCATGTCACGGTTATAATTGTATGAAATCTAACGTGGATTATATTTTCTTGTGATTTGAATAAAATGCCTCCAAGAAAAGCACCCAAAACCACCCCAGCCACAACCACCACCACTAACCCTATGACTGATGACCAACTTAAGGCACTAGTTGCCCAAGGAGTTGCCGATGTGTTGGCAGAACGTGATGCAACCAGAAGCAGAAAAGGCAAAGATAGCCATGATTCGGGAACAGGTGTTAGAAGGACATAACGAG
>BQNB010122444.1:0-20284 GCA_026074375.1 Tanacetum coccineum
TGGTTTCCCCTGTAGATCTTCATCCAGTTTACTCTTTTCTACCATAGGTGTGTCTACAAAATCACTAGTTAGCATACCATATTTTTTAACAATTTCATAAGCATAAATAGATTGGTTTATAAAGATGCCTTTAGGACTTTGAGAAATTTGTAATCCTAAAAAGAATGACATCTGACCCCATCATTAACATCTTGAACTTAGTGGTCATCTGATTAGCAAACTCATTACACATGGCAGTATTAGTAGATGCAAATATTATATCGTCAACATAAATTTGTATAAGTAATAAGTCGTTCCCAGCTTGCCGTGTGAAGAGTGTTGGATCAACTGCACCTTTAGAGAAATTTTGTTGAGATTAGGAAGCTTAACAGCATGTCGTACCATGCACGTGGTGCTTGTTTGAGACCGTAGAGGGCCTTTTTGAGCTTGTACACATGCGATGGGTTGTCATGATCAACAAATTCTTCTGGTTGAGAAACGTAGACCTCTTATTTGAGTTCGCCATTTAAGAAAGCCGTTTTGACGTCCATTTGGCAGATCGTCATATTCTTTTGAGCTGCGTTTGCTATGAAGATACGGATGGCCTCTATTATAGCAACCGGTGCAAATGATTCCTCAAAGTCGATTCCCTCTTCTTGCCTGAATCCCTGAGCAACTAGTCTTGCCTTATTATTTAGTACCCCGCCAAATTCATCCGTCTTGACCTTACAAATCCACTTTAGCTTGATCAATAACACTTTATCTGGACACGACACCAATTCCCAAACTTCTAGTCTTTAAAATTCATAAATTTATTTTTTGCATTGCATCGATAATTTCGGTTTGGTCATTGCTTGTTTTAAGTCTTTGGTTCAAACAGAAGTTAGGGAAGGCATCAATACGTAACACCTCATGGCGTCAGTTTCGAGTTTGCTTTTCGTATGATTACAGAAGCGAGATGGATCTTCGATTACGTTGTTTTAGGATGATCCTTAGTCCCATCATCTATCAAAGGTGTTCAAATAAGTGTGGGTTTGTCTACATTAAGATGAAGATCCTTTGAGGAAGTCGAGTCGTCATGGAGAGGATCATCATGAAAAAAAGTTCAAAACCTTAAGAAATGTTTGGGAAAATGTTCTGGTTCTTTGTGTTGATGGAATACTTGTATGAAGGAGCATCTTGTCCAATGAAGGAGCATTCTCGCGTGCTAGCAGCTACTGGAAACTGGAGAAACAACAATTGTTGGGGGATTGAAGTATTATCGAACGTAGGTTTCGAAACTAACATCCCAATTCATCTCTTTTTGGTCTGGAAATACAACAGTTGTTGAGAAAACAGAGTTTGAAACGAGTCTTGATACTGGGATATGTAGAAGGTGAAGGAGTATAGAATGATAAGGTGTCCTGAATGAATTGTTCAAACAGCCATCGTTTTTTTTGCTCATCGAACGTCACATGAAATTGTTTTTCAATTAATTTTGGTTTCTTCTGTTGTAGATTCTGTAAGCTTTTCTTTGTGCGGGCCGTAACCAACAAAAATTACCAATGTCGGGCCTTTGCTATAATTTAACCCAAAGTCCTCATTGTCATTGGTTCCGAATAACAGAGTGAACCAAGACATGAAAAAAACGTTTAAAATCCGGTTTATATCGTTTGCATAAGATCATATGGAGAGGTTTTTGTTGTACAGAGACGTATCAAAGAACAGCAGTTTTGGGTATAACACGCTGTATTTGATTGCTCTCGGACCATAAAAATATTGAAGCTTTTGAAAATATCAGCATTATTCGAGCAGCTTCCACAAGGAGTTTTGGTTTCGCCTTTCGGACAACGCGTCTGCCTGAGGAGTGTGCGAGCAACAAATATGATGCGGGATGCCAACATTTTCATAAAAATTCACAAAGTAGTTCATGATTGAAAATAAATTTGGTTCCATGATTTGTTCGAAAACATTACGGGACAGTGGCATTCAAACGAACTAGATTATTTTTTGATGCATTTTGATGATGGCCTTCAGGAGCTTCATCCTTTGTTCTAAAAAATTTTGACCCAAGTAAATCGTTAGTTAAATCGTCACAATCACTAAGGTATTCTTTTCCCCGTTAATACTCGACTCACGCATCGGGCCACACCAAATCCATATGCAAAAGATATAGTTTCTCTTGGTTAGTGTCTTCAGCTTTGGGTTGATGAGAGGATTTATTGCTTTTTCCTAATGCACATGCTGAACACAGATGATCTTTCTGAAATTTAAGTTTTGGAATGCCTCATGCAAGACCGTCTTTAGCTAGCTTATTAAGAGTATTAGAATTGAGATGCGGAATAAACGACTGGTGCCATAACCAGTCTAGTCTTTGAACTTTGGCATTGTCATCAGGAGAAATTTGTACAAAATTTGGTGTAATAGCATCCTGAAAGTAAAATCCAACACTTCATAAAATTCGATAAAGCAAGTGCTTTTCTGAAATGAAACTTCAAGATCCGGGTCGCAAAATTGTCCAATAGAAAACAAGTTATGTCCAAGCCCCTCGACGTAGTATACCCTTGAGATAGTAACATTACCAGCTGATGGTCACCATACCCTATATCCTTGCAATATGGTCGTTCTCTCGAATCTAACTGGACCTGAACTAGAAATTTTCTAACAAGGTTATGAGCTGAGAGCGATTCCTTGTCATATGTTTTGAACATCCGGAGTCCAGATACGAGAGAACAATCTAGACAACCTATCATTGACAAGAGAAGAAGACGATGGAATATTTGTAGCATTGGATCCCCAAGGTCAAGATTGGAGTTCCGGGTTGTTAGGCATTCTTAGATTCTATAATATTGGCTTTTTTCTCGAACTACGTTTTTTTTTTATCATGTTTGGGTCTTTGCTATGACTCTTTAAGCTCTGGCTTTTGTGTTTCAACTGAGTGGGAAGTGGTTTTCTTAGGATGCACTACGTTAGCTGAAGTGATCCTAGTTAAAGGGCACGATCGTTACAAAACTATAAGTGAAAGTTTGCACTATTGGTTTCCACTTAAGTCCTACTTCAGTGAATACATGACCCGTAGGTTTCCAAATTTTTTGTTTTTTATGTTTCTTAGCAGATTTAGCACGGCCATTCACATTTTTCACAAAATCAAGAAGACACATATCAGGAATACCATCAAACATACATTTATTACAAGTAGCACAAATAAGTTCTGAATTCGCATTTAACAGTGAATGCTTAACATCATCATCACGCATAGGTTCAACAACACGATTCTTCTTATTAAATTTCCTAGGTTGGGCTTCTACTATATTCTTTATGTTTCTACTTGATGTTTGCAAGATCCTATCATTCTTTTTATTTCCTGTAGGCTTTGATCCGCAATTACTAGTAGAACACTTCAATCTTGTAGAAGACAACACAGGTGTGTTATGTTAATAGAAATAATATCTAAAAACATTATTTATATTTTTTGACCTCTCAATGTTTTGATAATAACAAAATGTAAAAACGTTTACGATAAAAATAAACGTTCATAAATTATTAATTGTAAAATTCCATTTCTAAGATTAGTGATCACTTAAGGTATGGACAAACAAAATCATTAAGCATGATTAGTGATCAAGAAAATATTTTTCTCCTAAACCTCACTTTTATTCTACAAAAAGTATTTTCACAAAAAATACATATACAAAATATTTTCTAATTAAAAGAAAAGTTTTAGTTAAAACTTAAATTTGAATTTCAAATTTCCCCCCAAAATAGAAAGTTTCATACCAGATACAACCTTCACCACAAAAGGACAAAAACAGGAGCGTAGTCTATATGGCGGCCCTCAGATATATCTGGGACCGCCAGGACCGCCTTCAGTAACTGTTGGAATCTCCTGGCTATAAATACTGCTCTATTGTTGGCAGATAATCAGACCTACTTTGCTTGAATTTTTTCACACTTCTTTCTCTCTTTATAAAAAACTCATTCTCTCTAAAAATATTGATCATAACATCTCTGATCTTGTGTTTCAAGTGATCTAATCTTATCTTCCTCATCTCATCTCTCATCTCTATCAAGTGCAAGAGAAGAACACTCGTATACTCCAAGAAACGAAGTTTCAGTGTTTTTGATTAGCCGATCTCTTATCTTCTTCTAAGTACCAAATATCTATTGTATTTATCTTGTGTATTTGTGTGATTCGGATAGTGTGTAGATCTGATTATGTAGATCTTGTGAGTGTGTATATCTTGTGAAGTGGTAGATTAGTTCTAGCTAAGATTAGGACTCGACATTTAGCTTAGTGTCAGAAAATAACATAAGCGACGTGTAAACGGTTTTCTCTGCCTAAAGGGAGCTTGTTGACATAGTGAAATCTCGAGTAGGATACTCGGGGAGTGGAGTAGGGTGAAGAGGTACTTCGTAGCCGAACCACTATAAAATCTTGGAGTCTTGGTTTGATTGTTCTTTTCCTTATCTCTTCATTATATTTATCTTTATTGTTTAGTCTTAGCTTAGATTATTGTATTGTTGGTTCATATTGTTGATTGGTTAAACATACAACTCGAATCTAAATATTTTGAAAGCAAACTTTTAAAACGTAAAACGAACTTGTAAACTATTCAACCCCCCCCCTTCCATTCTGTGTCATGACAACTTAATTACTTCATCCGAAGTACTTTAAGCATTTTTTATTCGCAAAATGCAAATTAAAACGTCACTCCTCTTTGTAAAATTTTCGTCAAAACTAAGTCTAAAACCCTTTGCTTAGGGAGTGTTAGAAATATAATGTGTTGATCATTAATGTAATCAAATAGAGATCTTAATGATCATCCCTTAGGGGGAGATTGTTAGGAATATAAAAGGTGATGATCTTATTGAGATAATAGTCTTGTATTAAATAGTAAAATACTAAGTGTGTAATAGTTAGGTAAAGGTCTCGTGACTTAATTGTAGTCAACGAAAAGAAGATAAGGCTATGTAAAAGCCATAAGCAAAGAGCTTATCTTGTAAAGGGTATAAATACCCTCCACTCATTGATGAGGTAAGCTTCTCTCAATATAATTCTCATTTCTCTCCTTTTACTTTCTCTCTCTACTCTATCCTCTCCTCCTCCTTCTCTCTAACTACTTTCTCTTTTTACTCTTTCTCTCTCTATAACAAACATACACAAACACCTAAACACATACTAGATAGCTTATTCGATCCTAAATAAAGACCTAACAGGACGGTCCTTATATCCTCGGCGGCCCCCGAGTATATTTGGGACACAGATGGAAATTAAGGGACCAGCCCAACAGCTTACACCTTATTTCTACTAGTTAAAAAATTTTCAAAAAAACACAAAACCAAAACACCTTTCCTTCTCTGCAGCGACGAAACAAACCAAAAACATATACCCAAAAAAACTCAAAATCATCCACTAAAACACTAATTTAAGATCAAATCAACACCAATAATCATTCACAACATCATAAAGATCATCAATTGTAAGTCATTTTATCTAGTTTCTTTCAATTTGAGTCTAGGGTTCATGATGAACATTAAAACTGAAATTGGGGATTTTCCATTTTTCGTTCAATTTTGTATAATTAGGACTACTAGGTTGTAATGTATAACTAATATGCTCCCATAGACATAGGATTTGCATACATTAGTGAGTTTGTCGAAAAATTAATTTTGAACCAAAACCCCAATTTTATTTTCAAATCACTTGCGTTATATGAATATAATAAAATTGTTGTTATGCACTGTCAATACAACCTAAAAACACTTTCAAACACATGCATAATGATCTCATGAACAAATTTTGAGATACATAATTCTTATGTATTTTTCGACTTGATTGTATGAGCAAAATCAAATTAAGGAGCGTTTGGGTTAACTCTTAGGATTTTATTTTTAGGTTGAGTTAATTGTTACTCCACATGTGTCACATTTACGCACACACTAGACATATCTTTTAATGATGGAACTCACTAAACTTATCATTTTTACTTCTAGGGTGGATAAAAAGGAAATGGACTTTGGAAGATGAAATACGTACACAAAATCATAGTTCCAACTATCTCAAGTGAAAAACTATATTCCTTATATCTTAAAACCCTCATTCGAAACATTGAATGTAAGGTCAATTCAATGAAGGTCACTGAATCTCTTGAATCATCTAAATTGATACAATTCAAACCCTTCTTCAAATTATCAAACTTTTGAAAATATATGAACTCCATGAAGGGATTTGTCCAAGATTTCTACTTGAATTCTACTCCTCAATACAAATCACTAGAGACAATGATCAAAATATCTTTTTAACATTCTAGGCATTAAAAAGAATAATTAAATTTTCACTCGAGTCATTTGCCTCGATCCTCTCCATTCCATGTGAAGGAGATGTTTCGTACTCTGATGAACCATCTTTGACTCTTTGAGAATTAAAACAAGAGTCAAACGAACACCTTATCAAACCATCAACATTTCTCAACACCAAATGGACATTATTAATTCACTCAAAAATAACCCACTGGACAAACCATTTTTCCAAACAAAATTCTTAAAGAAGAACTTCGTCATGACATGAGATTTTGAATGAAATCATTCAAGATAATGCCTTTGGTACTCAAAATGACTCAAATTTTCTACTACATCATCATGTCACATGATGTATTGCATTCTAACAAGTACTCCCTTCAACTTTGCCTATTTTCTAACCAAACGAGTTGAAAAGATTAAAAATCAACCAAATTCTCTAATGCCATATGAAATGATTCTAAATCGTCTATATGATCACATCATCAAAATTATTCCTCATCTACAAAAATCAAAATACATATCATACTGGCCATCCATGAAACCTTGGGTTCATCCTACTCATCTTCAAGCAGTTATCTATATATCCTCTGAAGAAGCCTCAAGTAATTATTCGAATGATGGTTGAGATATTTCTTAAGTACTATTGCTAGACATACGTAATATTATAATTACTATATAATATTTTCTTAACCTCTATCACGGTTACTTAAGTACGTGTATAACTTGTCTTAGTTATTATTGCATGCTTGCTATATGACAATTCGTGGACCTTTATGTCATTTATATGCCTTTACTTGGCCACATTGCATGATTTCTCTTTTTTTAGATAGATTGTGTGATTTTTGAAGAGATGGAAATGCCATAATCACCCTTCCTACTTTCTTAAGTTATTCTAAAAAACAATTAACTTTTAGAAAATTTTGAAATTCTCTAGAAAACGGCTCCCAAAAATGGAGGGCGGCTCCCTAATATATATGGGACCGCTTATGGTTTATGGGACCGCCATCAGGGGAACCACGAAATTTTTTGTCTCCTTTTCTGTAACTTTGAACTATTCCCCTTGGTTCCAGCCAACCTTTCTTTCTAACTGAACACTCCCTTAGGAATCTTTATTCTTCAACAACATGTTTCTTTCCCAAAATCTTCCTATATATGTACATCATCTTCTTCATCTCAATACCTCTTGCTTCTTCTAAAACTTTACACTTCTCCTCAAGTCTAAATGTCATTCCTCTAGGCCAATTCCCCTCGTGATAACTACTCACGAAAATACCAAAGGGCCATTCTTGAACCTTGGAGACAAAGTCATGATCTTCCTCCTTCACCACCTTCTCCTCCACCTAATCGTTACTCCACCTACTTCTCCAATCATCACAAATCCCTCGCCATCTCATATCTTCTTACAAAATCTACTTTAAAACCAAATGTGCCACATGAACTTCATCACCTTATCCATATCTTGATAAATTTTACCTACAACAAGCAATTGAAGCCACCAATCCCTCACCTCCAACTTCACTATATATCCCTCCACCTACTCTAGATTAAGTAAACTTTCACTCAAGGTTATGCCATTGTTGCCTAGAAACTCGATATCTATTTAATATATTGAGAGATGATCTTAATCGTCTCAAATCTATCATCATTGGTCCTTCCACTTTATTCCTATCTTCTATAACAACCTCCTCACCATAATTGACCACTTTAGGATGATAAATTCATCCCAAATAATCGACCATCCATCTTTTGATTATGGCATCTCCTAGAATTCAAGAATTTACTAGTCTATGTTTTTATGTGTTTACTTTGTCTTGTAATGATCGTACCACTACGGTATTGATCCATTATGTGTGGAATGAAATTACTTTATGATTAAATTGCATGTATTGCTATGGTGCTATGTTTAAAGGATATTTGTCTTGTACTTGTACTTCTAACCTTGTTTTGTAGCAAACAATTTTCGTAAGATCGATCCCTTGGTGCCTTAAAATGAGGGGGGCATACATAAGAGGGAGTCTTGATATCGTTGATTTCTTTCTCATCTCTACAATTCGACGATCATCCTTTTTGGATTCGACAAAAAGGGGGAGTAATGGAATGAAACTCGTTAATAATTTGAAACCTTTAATTTTATACATAATGAGTTTATATTTTGTCATCATCAAAAAGGGAGAGATTGTTAATACAAATAATGTCTAAAAACATTATTTATTATTTTTGACCATCTCATTGTTTGATTAATAACAAATGTAAAATGTTTACAACAAAATTAAACGTTACAAATTATTAATTGTAAGATTCCATTTCTAAGATTAGTGATCACATAAGATATGTACAAACAAATCATTAAACATGATTAGTGATCAAGAAAATATTTTTCTCTTAAACCTCACTTTTTATTCTATAAAAGTATTTGTACAAAAAATACATATACAAAATATTTTCTACATAAAAGAAAAGTTTTATCAAAAACTTATTTTGATTTCAAATTTCCCTCCAAAATGGAAGGTTTCATACCAGATACAACCTTCACTACAAAATGACAAAAACAAGAGCGTAGTCTATATGGCGGCCCCCTTGTAGGTCTGGCGGCCCCCAGATATATCTAGGACCGTCAGGATCGCCTTTAGTGACCGTTGGAATCTTCTGGCTATAAATATTGCTCTATTGCTGGCAGATAATCAGACCTCTTTGCATGAATTTTTAACACTTCTTTCTTCTTTTAAAAAAACCTTTCTTTCTTCTCACTAAAATCTTGATCATTAACATCTCTTAATCTTGTTTCAGTGTGATATTAATCTTATTTCATATCTCATTCCTACCGCTCTATCATGCCTAATATACCTGCAAGAGAAGAACACTCGTATTCGCCAAGAAACGAAGTGTTGATTAGTGATCTCTCCTATCTTCTTCTAAGTACCAAAATCTCTATGTATTTATCTGTGGGTTATTTTGTGTGATTCGGATAGTGGTTGATTCTATTTGTGTAGATCTATTGTGAGTGTGTATTTTTTTTTATCTTGTGGTGGGTTCATAGCTTAAGATTGGACTTCGACATTTAGCTCAGTTCGGCAATATAAAGTAAGCGACGTTGGTTTTGTAAACGGTTTTATTCCGCCCTAAAAGGGAGCCTTGTTGATAAAGTGAAATTATCGAGTTGGATACCTCGGGAAATTTTATTGTTGATAAGGTGCTTCGTAGCCGAACCACTATAAAATCTTGGCATCTTGGTTTGATTGTTCTCTTCCTTATCTCTTCATTATAATTATCTTCGTTGTTTAGTCTTAGCTTAGATTATTGTATTGTTGGTTCATATTGTTGATTGGTTTAATAGATAGATACGACTGAATATAAAATCTTTTTGAAAGCAAAACTTTTAAAAACTAGTTTTTAAAAACAAACTTGTAAAACTATTCAACCCCCCCCTCCCCTCCTTTCTAGTTTTCAATGTTAAAATATGTTGTTTTTAGCTTGAACTATACCGGGTTTTATGTTGCTTGAGGATGTGCAGGAGGTTCAGAAAAACCTAACTTTTTTTAACTTGTGTTTATTGACAGTGTGTGTTGTGAACTGCAACCTTTCTTTGCATAAGTTTAATCGATTTGGGCCATGTATCTCGAATATATTACAAGTAAACTCATGATTCGTTTGGTATGCTTACAGGAAAAGTATAACACGTTATCTAAAGGCTGTTTTGCTTTAGCTTGTTCGACTATTTCCCGTAGTATATCGCTTGTTCCAGAGGTGTTCTAAGATTGTCTACGTGAGCATTACACTTTTTTGCAACAACCTAGGAGCTAACGGTTCTAAGTCTAATTCTCTATCTTTTCCTTCCCACCTACCCCAGTGCCGTTTGACGTTGGTAGTTTTTTTGTTTCCCCATACCGGTTTTTTGTTTGTTGTTGTTGAGAGGAGATTAGGACTTAGAGCTATTAGCTCCTTAGGTTGTTGGCACAAAATAGGGGAAGCTCCGTAGACTATCTTAAGCACAATCTGGAACAAGTGATTTACTTCGGGGAATGTCGAACAAGCTATAAGCCACAAAACAAGCCTTTAGATAACGTAGTTATTACTTTTTCCTGTAAGATACCAAACGAATTAGAGTTATTGTTATATATTCGAGATAAATGCCCTAATGCGCTTAAACTTAAGTGCAAAAAAGGTTGCTGTACCTCACTAAACAAAGTTAAAAAAGTTAGGTTTTCTGAACCTCTCACATCCTCAAGCAACTATAAACCGGTAGAGTCATCTAAAACATCATATTTTAACATGTGGAAACTAGAAAGAGGGGAGGGGGTTGAATAGTTTACAAGTTCGTTTTCGTTTTAAAAGTTTGCTTTCAAAATATTTAGATTTCGCGCGTATCTTTACATCAACAATATGAACCAACAAATACAATAATCTAAGCCTAGACTAAACAGTACCAAAGGATAATTTTAATGAAGCGATTAGGATAGAACAATCAAACCAACGATGCCAAGATTTTATAGTGGTTCGGCTACGAGCAACTTTATAACATTAATTCCGAGTATCCTATCGATATTTCACTTTATCAACAAGCTCCCTTTAGGCGGAGAAAAACCGTTTACACGTCAGTCTTAGTTATTTGCCGACACTGAGTTATATGTCGGTCCTCAAATCCTTAGATAGAACCCTTCACAAGATATACTTCTCACAAGATCTACACAATGGATTTCTACACACTATCCGAATCACACAAATAACAAGCTAAATTCAATAGAGAAGATTTGAAGTACTTAGACAAAGAAGATAGGAGGGTTATACTAATCAACTCTTAGTTTCTTTATGGCGAATACGGAGTGTTCTTCTCTAGCACTTGATAGAGAGGAGAGAATGAGATGAGGAAGATGGATTTTATCACCCTGCTTGAAAAAGATTAAGAGATTGTTATGATCAAGATTTTTAGTGAGAGATAAAGATGGTTTTTAGGTAAGAGAATACGAAGTGTGTAAAAATTCATGCAAAGAGGTCTGATTATCTGCCAGCAATAGAGCAATATTTATAGCCAGAAGATTCCAACGGTCACTAAAGGCGATCCTGACGGTCCTAGATATATCTGGGGGGCCGCCAGACCTACAAGGGGGGCCGCCATATAGACTACGCTCTTGTTTTTGTCATTTTGTAGTGAAGGTTGTATCTGGTATGAAACCATCCATTTTGGAGGGAAATTTGAAATTCAAATTTAAGTTTTAAATAAAACTTTTCTTTTAATTAGAAAATATTTTGTATATGTATTTTTTGTGAAAATACTTTTGTAGAAATAAAAGTGGGGATTTAAGAGAAAATTATTTACTTGATCACTAATCATGCTTTAATGATTTTGGTTCTGTCCATACCTTAAGTGATCACTAATCTTAGAAATGGAATTTTACAATTAATAATTTGTGAGCGTTTATTTTTGTTGTAAACGTTTTTACATTGTGTTATTATCAAAACATTGAGAGGTCAAAAATATTAAATAATGTTTTTAGATATTATTTGTATTAACAATCTCTCCCTTTTTGATGATGACAAAATATAAACTCATTATGTATAAAATTAAAGGTTTCAAATTATTTAAACGGAGTTTCACTTCCATTACCTACCCCTTTTTGTCGAATCCATAAGGATGATAGTCGAATTGTAGAGATGTGTGGAAGAAAAATCAACGATTTCAAGACTACCCTATTATTGTATGTCCCCCGTTTTAGCGGCACCAAGGGATCGACTTACGAATATTGTTTGCTACTAATCAAGGTTTAGAAGTACAAGTACAAGACAAAATTAACTTTTAAAAATTTGCTCCATATCAATACAATGCATTCAATACAAAGTTATTTCATTACACCACATAATGGATCAATACCGTTGTGGTACGGGATCATTACAAGGACAAAGTAAACACATAAAACATAGGGACTATTAAATTCTTGAATTCTAGGAGATTGCCACTAAAATCAAAAGTTGGTATGGTCGATTATTTGGGATGAATTTATCATCCTAAAGTGGTCAATTATGGTGAGGAGGTTGTTATAGAGGATGAGAATTAAGTGGAAGGACCAATGATGATAGATTTGATACGATTAAGATCATCTCTCAATATATCAAATAGATATCGAGTTTCTAGGCAACAATGGCATAACCCTGAGTGAAAGTTTACTTGATCTAGAGTAGGTAGAGGGATATATAGTGAAGTAGGAGGTGAGGGATTGGTGGCTTTTCAATGCTTGTTGTAGGTAAATTTCCAAGATATTGGATAAGTGATGAAGTTCATGTGCAATTTGGTTTTAAGTTAGATTTTGTAAAGAAGAATGAGATGGCGAGGGATTTGTGATGATTGGAGAGGCAGGTGGAGTTCTATTTGGTGGAGGAGAAGGTGGTAATGGTGGAAGATTGTGGCTTTGACTCCAAGGTTCAAGGATGGCCCTTTGGTATTTTCGTGAGTAGTCACGAGGAGATTTGCTAGAGGATGACATTGAGACTTAAAGGAGAAGTGAAAGGTTTAGTAGATAAGAGGGGGTTGATATGGGGAGGAATGATGTTCATATATAAAGAGAAATTTTAGGAAAGGCATGATGGTGAAGAATAAAGATTCTAAAGAGTGTTTAGTTTGGAAAAGAAATGTTGGCTGGACCTAATGGGAATAGGGTCAAAGTTGCAGAAAAAGAGGAGACAAAAAATTTTGTGGTTCCCCTGATGGCGGTCCCATATATCATGGGCGATCCCATATATATTAGGGAGCCGCCCTCCATTTATAGGGGCCGTTTTCTAGGAGAAATTTCAATTTTTACTAAATTGTTTAATTCGTTTTTAGTTTAACTTTAAGAAAGTAGGGGAAGGGTGGATTATGGCACTTTCCATCACCTTCAAAATCACACAAATCTGATCTAAAAACAGTGATATCATGCAATGTGGGGCCAAGGTAAAGGCTTATAAATGACATATAAGTCCACGAATTGTCTGATAGCAAGCCATGAAATAAATAACTAAGACAATAGTTATACACGTAATTAAGGATACCGTGATAGAGGGTTAAGATTATATTATATAGTAATTATAATTATTACGTTGTCTAGCCAATAGTACGTAGAATTTATCAACTTCCATTCGGAATAATTCTTGAGGCTCTCTTTCAGAGGATATATAGAAACATGGCTTGAAGATGAGTAGGATGAACCCAAGGTTTCATGGATGGCCAGTATGATATGTATTTTGATTTTTGTAGATGAGGAATAATTTTGATGATGTGATCATATAGACGATTTAGAATCATTTCATATGGCATTAGAGAATTTGGTTGATTTTTAATCTTTTCAACTCGTTTGGTTAGAAAATAGGCAAAGTTGAAGGGAGTACTTGTTAGAATGCAATACATCATGTGACATGATGATGTAGGAAGAAAATTTGAGTCATTTTGAGTACCAAAGGCATTATCTTGAATGATTTCATTCTAAAATCTCATGTCATGACGAAGTTCTTCTTTAAGAATTTTGTTTGGAAAAATGGTTTGTCCAGTGGTTGTGATTGATTGAATAATGTCATTTGGTGTTGGAATGTGTGTTTGATAAGGTGTGTTTGACTCTTGATTAATTCTCAAAGAGTCAAGAGATGGTTCTTCAGAGTAAGAACATTCTCCTTCACATGGAATGGAGAGGATCGAGGCAAATGACTCGAGTGAAAATTTAATTATTCTTTTTAATGCCTAGAATGTTAAAAAGATATTTTGATCATTGTCTCTAGTGATTTGTATTGAGGAGTAGAATTCAAGTAGAAATCTTGGACAAATCCCTTCATGGAGTTCATATATTTTCAAAAGTTTGATAATTTGAAGAAGGGTTTGAATAGTATCATATTTAGTGGATTCAGGAGATACAGGATGACCTTCATGAATTGACCTACATTCTAGGTTTCGAATGATGGGTTTTAAGATATTAGGAATATAGTTTTCATTTGAGATTGTTGGAACGTATGATTTTGTGTACCGTAGTTCATCTTCCAAAGTCATTTCTCCTAGAAGTAAAAATGATAATTTTAGTGAGGTTCCTTCATTTAAAGATATGTCTAGTGTGTGCGTAAATGTGACACATGTGGAGAAACGATTAACTCAACCTAAAAATAAAATCCTAAGAGTTAACCCAAACGCTCCTTAATTTGATTTTGCTCATACAATCAAGTCGAAAAATACATAAGAATTATGTATCTCAAAATTTGTTCATGAGATCATTATGCATGTGTTTGAAAGTGTTTTTAGGTTGTATTGACAGTGCATAACAACAATTTTATTATATTCATAACGCAAGTGATTTGAAAATAAAATTGGGGTTTTGGTTCAAAATTAATTTTTCGACAAACTCACTAATGTATGCAAATCCTATGTCTATGGGAGGCATATTAGTTATACATTACAACCTAGTAGTCCTAATTATACAAAATTGAACGAAAAATGGAAAATCCCCAATTTCAGTTTTAATGTTCATCATGAACCCTAGACTCAAATTGAAAGAAACTAGATAAAATGACTTACAATTGATGATCTTTATGATGTTGTGAATGATTATTGGTGTTGATTTGATCTTTAATTAGTGTTTTAGTGGATGATTTTGAGTTTTTGGGTTGTTTTGTTTGTTTTCGTCGCTGCAGAGAAGAAGAGGTGTGTTTGGTTTTGTGTTTTGAAATTTTTTAACTAAGTGTGAAATAAGGTGTATGCTGTTGGCGGTCCCTTAATTTCTGGTGGTCCCAAATATACTCGGGGGCCGCCGAGGATATAAGGACGTCATGGTAGGTCATTAGAATTAGGATCGAATAAGCTATCTAGTGTGTTTAGGTGTTTGTGTGTGTTTGTTATTATAGAGAGAAATATAGAGAGGAGAAAAGTAGGTAGAGAGAGGAGGAGGAGAGGAATAAAGTAGAGAGAAAGTGGTAAATGGAGAGAAATGAGAATTAGATTGAGAGTAGCTTACTCATCAATGAGGTGAGGGTATTATACCCCTTAACAAGATGAGCATCTTTGCTCAATGCTTTTACATAGCCTTATTCGTGAACTACATTTTAGTCACGACACCTTTTACTAAACTATTTCACACTTAGTATCATTACTATCTAATACAAGACTATTATCTCAATAAGATCATCACCTTTTCTATTCCTAACAATCTCCCCCTAAGGGATGATCATTAAGATCTCTATTTGATTACATTAATGATCAACACATTATATTTCTAACACGCCCTAAGCAAAGGGTTTTGGACTTAGTTTGATGAATTTTACAAAGAGGAGTGACGTTTTTATATTGATTTCGCGAATAAAAATGCTTTAAAAGTACTTCAGATGAAGGAATTAAGTCTGTCATGACAGGAATGGAATGGGGGGGGGTTGAATATTTACAATTCGTTTTTACATTTTAATAGTTTGCTTTCAAAATATTTATGGATTCGAGTTGTATGTTTAAACCAATCAAACAATATGATAACAACAATACAATACTCTAAAGCTAAGACCAAACAACAAATAAAGGTTAAATTATATTGAAGAGATAAGGGAAAAGATCAATCAACCAAGACTCCAAGGATTTTATGTGCGTTCGGCTACGAAGTACCTCTTAACCTACTCAACCCCCGAGTATCCTACTCGAGATTTCACTATGTCAACAAGCTCCCTTTAGGCAGAGAAAACCGTTTACACGTCGCTTATGTTATTTTCTGACACTAAGCTAAATATTGAGTCCTAATCTTAGCTAGAACTAATCTACCACTTCACAAGATATACACACTCACAAGATCTACATAATCAGATCTACACACTATCCGAATCACACAAATACACAAGATAAATACAATAGATATTTGGTACTTAGAAGAAGAGAGAAGAGATCACTAATCAACACTTCGTTTCTTGGAGTATACGAGTGTTCTTCTCTTGCACTTGATAGAGATGAGAGATGAGATGAGGAAGATACGATTAGATCACTTGAAACAACATCAAGAGATGTTAGTGATCAAGATTTTTAGTGAGAGAAAGAAGGTTTTTAAAGAGAGAAAGAAGTGTGAAAAAATTCATGCAAAGAGGTCTGATTATCTGCCAACAATAGAGCAGTATTTATAGCCAGGAGATTCCAACAGTTACTGAAGGCGGTCCTGGCGGTCCCAGATATATCTGAGGGCCGCCATATAGACTACGCTCCTGTTTTTGTCCTTTTGTGGTGAAGGTTGTATCTGGTATGAAACTTTCTATTTTGGGGGGAAATTTGAAATTCAAATTTAAGTTTTAAATAAAACTTTTCTTTTAATTAGAAAATATTTTGTATATGTATTTTTTGTGAAAATACTTTTGTAGAATAAAAGTGAGGTTTAAGAGAAAAATATTTTCTTGATCACTAATCATGCTTAATGATTTTGTTTGTCCATACCTTAAGTGATCACTAATTTTAGAAATGGAATTTTACAATTAATAATTTGTGAAAGTTTATTTTCATCGTAAACGTTTTTACATTTTGTTATTATCATATAAATAATGTTTTTAGATATTATTTCTATTAACATAACACACCTGTGTTGTCTTCTACAAGATTGAAGTGTTCTCCTAGTAATTGCGGATCAAAGCCTACAGGAAATAAAAAGAATGATAGGATCTTGCAAAACATAAGTAAAACATAAAGTATATAGTAGAAGCCCAACCTAGGAAAGTTAATAAAAAGAATCGTGTTGTTAAACCTATCCGTGATGCTGATGTTAAGCATTCACTGTTAAATGCGAATTCTGAACTTGTTTGTGCTACTTGTAATAAATGTATGTTTGATGTTATCCATGATATGTGTCTTCTTGATTTTGTAAAAAACGTGAATAGCCGTGTTAAATCTGCTAAGAAACATAAAAAACAAAATATTTGGAAACCTACGGGTCATGTATTCATTGAAGTAGGACTTAAGTGGAAACCAATAGGTAGAACTTTCACTATAGTTGGTAACACGTGCCCTTTAACTAGGATCACTTCAGCTAATGTAGTGCCTCCTAAGAAAACCACTTCCCACTCAGTCGAAACACCAAAGCCAAAGCTTAAAGTCTATAGCAGGAGACCTAACATATAAAAATGTAGGTTCAAGTAAAAAAGCCAAGATTATAGAATCTAAGAATGCTAACAACTCGGAACCCAATCATACTTGGGAATCCAATGCTACAGATATTACATCGTCTTCTTCTCTTGTCAATGACAGGTTATCCAGATTGTTCTCTGGTATCTAGACTCCGGATGTTCAAAACATATGATAGGGAACCGCTCTTAGCTCATGAACTTTGTTAGTAAATTTATAGGTACAGTTAGATTCGGGAATGACCATATTTTAAGGATTATAGGGTATGGTGACTATCAGCTGGGAAATGTTATTATCTCAATGGTATACTACGTCGAGGGGCTTGGACATAACTTGCTTTCTGTTAGACAATTTTGCGACGCGGATCTTGAAGTTGCATTTCAGAAAAACACTTTCTTTATTCTGAATTTAGAAGGTGTTGATCTACTTTCAGGATCCAGAGACATAAATTTGTACACAATTTCTCTTAATGACATGCTAAAGACATCTCTGATCTGTCTTCTATCTAAAGCATCAAAGACTAAGAGCTGGTTATGGCACCGTCGGTTATCGCATCTCAACTTCGGTACTCTTAACAAGCTATCTAAAGACTGTCTTGCACGAGGCATTCCAAAACTTAAATTTCATAAAGATCATCTATGTTCAACATGTGCATTAGGAAAAAGCAAGTAATCCTCTCATCAACCCAAAGCTAAGGACACTAACCAAGAGAAACTATATCTTTTGCATATGGATTTGTGTGGATCGATGTGTGTGGCGAGTATTAATGGGAAACAATATATCTTGGTGATTGTTGATGACTACTCACGATTTACTTGGGTCAGCTGATTTTTGAGAACAAAGGATGAAGCTCCTGAGGCCATCATCAAATGCATCAAAAATATTCAAGTTCGTTTGAATGCAACCGTCCATAATGTTCGAACATATAATGGAACCGAATTTGTCAATCAGACTCTTCGTGAATATTATGAAAAGGTTGGCATCTCGCATCAAATATCTGTTGCTCGCACTCCTCAGCAGAACGGCGTTGTCGAAAGGCGAAACTGAACTCTTGTAGAAGCTACTCGTACAATGCTGATATTTTTAAAAGCTCCATTATTTCTATGGGCCGAAGCAATCAATACAGCTTGTTATACCCAAAACCGTTGTTTGATCTATCTCCGATATAACAAAACTCCATATGAGCTTATGCATGACAAAAAGCCAGATTTATCATTTCTTCATGTCTTTGGTTCACTATGTTATCCGACCAATGACGGTGAGGATTTAGGTAAACTAGACGCAAAAGCCGACACATGTATTTTTGTTGGTTACGCGCCCACAAAGAAAGCTTTCAGAATCTACAACAGAAGAACCCGGAAAATTATTGAAACAATTCATGTGACGTTCGACGAGATGACAACAATGGCTTATGAAGAATTTAGTTTAGGACCCGTGCTTCGATCTATGACTCATTTGACATCCAGTTCAAGACTCGTTTCAAACCCTGTTTTACAACAACCTTGTATTCCAACAAAAAGAGATGATTGGGATCATTTGTTTCAACCTATGTTTGATGACCTCCAACAATTGTTGTTTCTCCAGGTCAAGAAGCTACTGCACCGAGAGCTGTGGTTTTAGCCAATTATCCTGTGTCAAATTTCATTGACTAGGATGCTCCATCAACAAGTATTCAATCATTACAAGAACAAGAACTTTCTCTAATTAATTCTCAAGGTTTTGAAGAATCACTAAAAACACCACTTTTTCATGATGATCCACTTCATGAAGACTCGACTTCTTAAGGATCATCATCTAATGTGAGACAAACCCACGCTCCATTTGAACACCTTGGTAGATGGACTAAGGATCATCCTATAGCAAACGTGACCGGAGATCCTTCTTGCTCTATATCTACGAGAAAGCAACTCGAAACTAATGCCATGTGGTGTTACTTTAATGCCTTCCTAACTTTTGTAGAACCAAAGAACTTTAAACAAGCAATGACCGAACCGTCATGGATTGATGCAATAAAAAGAGAAATTCATAAATTCGAAAGACTAAAAGTTTGGGAATTGGTGCCGTGTCCACATAAAGTGTTGTTGATCAAACTAAAATAGATTTATTAGGTCAAGACAGATGAATTTGGTGGGGTACTAAAAAATAAGGCTAGACTAGTTGCTCAAGGATTCAGGCAAGAAGAGGGAATCGATTTCGAGTAATCATTTGCACCGGTTGATAGAATAGAGGCCATCCATATCTTCGTAGCAAATGCCGCCTACAAGAATATGTTGATCTACCAAATGGACGTCAAGACAGCTTTCCACAAAGAAGTTCTCGGGTCCGAAACTCTACTCTCGTTTTCATCCGAAAATAAGGAAAAAGTTTTCAACCCCGGGATTCTCACTTCTAAAGGAGTTCATACTTCTCTTCTCCAGTAATTATCTCATCGGGGCCCTAAAGCTTTCAAAGTCATTAAAATTTTTGAAAGCCCGATGGAGATTTTTCCTTGCTCTTATGGAGAGGACATCCGTATTTTGGATGTTCCGTGTCTCCATTTCTATCCCCCTTGACCAACTCAAGTATGGGGGGATTGGGTCAAGCTTAGTGACCTAAAACAAGCGCTTCGTGGGTGGTAACCCATGCTTATCCTAATATGATTATAGTAGTAGTAGTAATGAATAAGCGTTTTGTGTTGAGAGGCTCGCCTCTTCCATTTTCCGTGTTTTGTGTTTTGTGTTTTGTGTTGTATGTCCAGGATTGCTCGGATTTTTGAAGCCTCTCGTGCTCTCGGTTTTTGTCCTTCGTTCACTAGAGCTTCAAATCCTCAGCTTCATTTTGGGAATCCAATATCCAAATCTTATCGACTAACGTTTATCTTTAAGCATACTTAATAAACGGCTTTAGATTTACGTAGAAACCCTTCTTAAAACATTGAAGATAATGTTTAGTTCTAGTATG